>APFE031208956.1:0-10833 GCA_000404065.3 Pinus taeda
TGGGAATTAATAAAATTTATGAATGAAATATGCAAATATATTAGATACTATTTAAAATATATTCATAATTAAATATCATATAATTGGAAGTTCTAAATTTATTTTGATACTTACAATTAAGAAAAAATAAATAAAATTTAGCAAATGTATGAAGCATCTAATTTAACTCCAATGAAGACTTCTATAAATGTTATGCAATGGTTAGGAACCATTATCATTAATAATTTTGAAATGTCAGAAGTGGTGTATCATGATATTGAAAGTGCAACAAAAATAATGATAAATCATATAAAACCATGGATAGACATTCTAATAAATTCAAGATTTTTAGTTTTCCATTTCTCAAACAATTTTGACCAAGAATGTAAATTTGACTTGATGAAATTGTTCTTTCAATTGTAATTGTAAATCTAGCTTCCAAAATCAAATTGTCCTATTGCAACAATTGGCCAAATTCCTCTTACTTCCCATCGTTTTGGCAGAATAATGCATATCAATCCCAATGGCCACCCTAACTGGCAGTCAAGCTAGGAAAGACCTATAAATCAACCAGCAGGAACAATCCCCCTACCTCAACCCACACTTCCAGCACCCTACACATTACAACAGAACCCTTAGACCAACCTACGACCGCAGCTCCCAGCCCAACCCAACCCGAAACCCAACAACAAACCAGTTCAATCTGTGCAAATTATTGAAGGACCGGAGCCAAAAACCGAGTTAAGAGAGTGCAATGAGCTTCAATTAAGATCTGAGCGGATAATAGAATCAGAGGGGGGTAAAAATAAATAAATTGAAGATCAATTACCTATAGAACAAGCACCACAAGTGGAGAACATGGTTAAACAGAAAACTCATGATCAAATGATCACCTCTTCTCCACCATTCCCAGAAAGATTAATCATACCTCGCCCAATAGAATACCCCAATTTTTATCTTCTGGGAGAACTAAAAAATTGTGTATAAAAATACCGCTCCTCCAGGCTATTCAGGACATTCTAATTTACGCAAAAACTATTAAGGAATTGTGTATGAAAAAACCAAATAGGAAAATAAAAACAACCCCAACTGTCCAGTAGTCGGTACCTTATCTAATTTACTATCAAGCAGAGAAACACCTCAAAAATATGAGGACCCAGGAAATCCTATAGTCACTGTGCAAATAAATGGATGCTCCTTCCCCAATGCATTAGCCGATTTAGGAGTAGCAATCAATATTCTTAGAACCACAACTTGTCAAAAGCTTGGCATTACATCCTTGGACCCAACCATGACCTTGTTGGAACTGGCTAACCAATCGGTAGTCAAACCAGAAGGCACATTACAAGATGTAATGGTGTCAGTAGACTCCTGGGAATACCCTACAGACTTTCTGATCATCAATCCTAGAAACCGACTCGATGGACATCCCATAATTCTAGGTAGACCTTAGCTAGCAACCACGAATGCTTACACAAGTTGTTGAACATCCAGCATGAATATAGCAAGAGGAAGCAATGTGAAGAATTTAGCCTTATATCCTCCAGCTCAGCCAAGTTTAACAAGAATAAAAACCAGAAAACAACCTATATCATATCTAACTGAAAACATTAGATCACTGCTAACCATAGAAGATGCTCTCTAATTTAAGGGAAAAATAGAAGATGACATCATTAACACTTACATTAACCAACCAGATGTCGTATCCCATCTAAAATGTCACATGATCGAAGTAGCCCTCGATAACGAAATAGAAGGAGATCCCTTAAAAGATATTAACTATCAATCAATACCAACAACTTCTATTTATAACAACAAAACCATAGAAATTGAGCTAGGAAAAACTTTGAATATTAACAAAAATCTGACTGTTGACCAAGAGCAGAAGCTTGTTCAACTCCTGAGAAAATATAAAGAGGCCTTTGCATGGGATTACTGGACATGAAGGGGATTGATCCCCAATTATGCATGCACCACATTTATACAGAGAAAGATGCCAGGCCCATTCGAAAACCTCAACGAAGGTTAAATCCTCATCTTAAAGATATTGTTAAATCCAAACTACAAAAATTGTTAGATGTAAACTTCATCTACCCCATATCTGACAGCAAATGGGTCTCTCTATTAGTAGTGGTGCCAAAAAAGAATGGAAAGTGGCATATATGTGTTGACTATAGAGAGCTTAATAAAGCAACCCGAAAAGACCATTTTCCCCTTACATTCATTGACTAGGTCTTGGACACATTGGCAGGAAAAAAAATTATTTTCTTTCCTAGATGGCTTCAGTGGATACAATCAAATTCAGATTGCCCCTGAAGATTAGGATAAGACTACCTTTACCCGCCCTTGGGGAACATTTGCTTACAGGTTCTTACCTTTTGGGCTGTTCAATGCACCTACCACATTCCAAAGGGCTAACTGAGTATTTTTTCAGATCTGATAAATGAAGGGCTCGATGTGTACATGGATGACTTTACACCTTACGGAGATGACTTCGAGCCAGTGTTACAAACATTAGAGAAAGTTTTGCAAAGATGCATTGCCACCAGACTCTGTTTAATCCATGAAAAATGCCACACGATGATGACCGAGGGCCTCATCTTGGGTCATTATATATCAGTAGCTGGAATACAGGTAGATCCAACAAAAAATCAGATAATTCTTTTAATACCTACCCCTTCCACACAAACTGAGGTACGTAGTTTCTTGGGATTTTATGGCTATTATAGAAAATTTATAAATAATTTTTCTCAAATTGCTACACCACTATATGCATTAACATGAAATATTGATTTCATTTGGACTGATAAATGTGATAGTGCTTTTGAAGATTTAAAATGGCTTGTATCAACAACCCCAGTATTAAGGGGCCCAAACTGGGATTCGCCATTCCAGATTTCATACGACACTTCAAACACAGCCATTGGAGCAGTTCTCAACCAGGAGGAAGATAAAAAGCCATATGTAATATACTATATCAACAAAAATCTATCTCTTGCTGAATTAAATCATATTATTACTAAAAAAGAAGTTTTGGCTGTAATCTATGCTATCAATAAATTCAGACATTATATAACAGGATACCCTATGGTTTTATACACTGATCACTCTGCTATTAAATATCTAACTAATAAACCTGTTACAAATGGAAGAGTGACAAGATGGTTGATTCTTTTGCAGGAATTCGATATCACTATCAAAGATCGACCAAGAAAAGAAAATCCAGTAGTAGATTTTCTTTCACGAATGCCAAAGACAGATGACTTGGCAGCAGTAGAAGACCAGTTTCTTGATGAACATTTATTTGTTGTAACTGTGAAAAAACCGTGGTATGCGAATGTCGCAAATTACTTGGCAGTGGGCAAGTTACCCAAGCACTTGACGCCTAATGAAAGAAAACAAATAGTAAAGTGCAACACGTGATTCTCTTGGATCGGAGGCTATTTATTTCATACAGGGGCCGATATGCACAGTAGAAGATGCATCAGGGAAGAAGAGATCTTTGACATCCTGAAAGATTGCCACGATGGGCCTTGCGGCAGACATTTTGCAGATCACCGGACTGGTCACAAGGTATTACAGATGAGCTATTATTGGCCCACCATTTTTAAAGATGCCAAGAAGTTTGTCCAGGCATGCGACAGTTGGCAAAGAATGGGATGCCCTGGGCAATCTGATGAGATGCCCTTGCACCTGTAGATAGTCATTGAACCTTTTGAGCGATGGGCGTTAGATTTCATCGATCCAAAAAACCCATCATCTAATCAAAAGACATATATATTAGTTGCAACAGAGTATGTGACTAAATGGGTGGAGGCAGAGGCACTACCAAGGGAAACAGAGGACTCGGTAATCCACTTTATTTTCCAACTATTTTTGCGATATGGCTTTCCTAGAGAGGTAATTACCGATGGAGGACCATAATTCATAGGCCATAAGATCGCTGCAACATTAAATAATCATCATATCATACACAGAATCACGACTCCATACCTCTCACAGGAAAATGGCCAGGTAGAAAGCACTAATAAGGTAATCGAGGCAATACTAACAAAGACAATTGCATCACATAGACATGACTGGGCTACCCGATTACTCGAAGCCTTGTGGGCATACCGCAAGACATGGAGAAATACCATGGGATATTCCCCATATCAACTAGTGTTTGGCAAAGAACCTATCTTCCCAATTGAATTTGAAATCCAGACATTGAGGATAGCTCAGGAGGTAGGCTTGGACTTAAGCAAAGCACAGATTAATAGGATACATCAAATCAATGAATTGGATGAAATCCGGCTAACAGCTCTTCAACACACTGCACTAATCCAACAACAAAGAGTGAAATGGCATCATGCCCTTATCAAAAAGAAGATCTTCCACGAAGGAGATTGGGCACTCCTGTATGATTCTAGGTTCCAAGATTTCCTGGGAAAACTCTAGACCAGATGGTTAGGACCTTATGAGATACAAAAGGTGCATAAAAATGGCACCCTCACATTAGCCACCATTGATGGGTCTGGCTAGTCTTTTAAAGCGAATGGACATCGAGTACGACTCTATCACAAACCGCTTACCAAGGAGTCCTTTTGCCAACAATTACGGGAAGATTCCACCATACAGATTCTTACTGAGGAGGGCAACCTGTCCTTAGCATAGACCCAGTGAATAATTCATTTGTTTTTGAAATTTGTACATAAAATTTTCTTTCTATGTTGATTGAATTTGCTTGTATAAATTGTATATAATTCTCTTTTTTTCTACTTTTCCTTTGATGTTCCCTCTAAGGAATAGTTGTTATTCCCTTTAAGGAATAGTTGTTGTCCCTTCTAAAGAACAACAATGATTTTATGGATTCTCGTCATGTTGTTCCCTTTAAGGAACAATTGTTGTTCCTTCCAAAGAACAACTGTTGTTCCCTCTATGGAAGAACAATTTTGTGTACAGATTTTCGTGTTGTTCCCTTTAAGGAACAATTGTTGTTCCCTCTAAGGAACAACTGTCATTCCCTCTAAGAAATAGCAGTTCCCAATATATTTTATTTTCATGTTGTTCCCTTCAAGGAATAGTTGCTTTTCCCTCTAAGGAACAACTGCCATTCCCTCTAAGGAATAGCAGTTCCCTATATATTTGATTTTCGTACTATTCCCTTTAAGGAACAGTGGTTGTTCCCTCTAAGGAACAATTGTTGTTCCCTCTAAGGAACAACAGTTTCATGTGTATGTGTTTTCTTGTTGTTCCCTCTAAGGAAATTTGTCGTTCCCTTTAAGGAACAATAGTTTCGTATGGATTTGTTTTCCTGTTGTTCCCTTTAAGGAACGGTTGTTGTTCCCTCTAAAGAACGGTTGTTGTTCACTCTAAGGAAAAGTTGTTGTTCCCTTTAAGGAACAACTACTATTTCCTCTAAGGAACAACAATCCCATATGTATTTGTTTCTCACTGTTCCATCTAAGGAACAACTTATGTTCCCTTTAAGGAATAGATGTTGTTCCCTCTAAGGAACAACTGTTGTTCCCTCTAAGGAACAGCTATTGTTCCCTTTAAGGAACAACAATTTCATGCATATTCTTTTTTTTGTTCCATCTAAGGAACAACTGTTGTTCCCTCTAAGGAATAGCTGTTGTTCCCTCTAAGGAACATCAATTTCGTTTGGATTTGTTTTCTCATTGTTCCCTCTAAGGAACATCAGTGTCGTTTGGACTTGTTTTCTCACTGTTCCCTTGAAGGAACAATTGTTGTTCCCTATAAGGAATATCGGCCGTTGTTCCCTCTAAGGAACAACAGTTTCATTTTCATCTGTTTTTACACTATTCCATATAAGGAACAATTGTTATTCCTTTTAAGGAAAAATTGTTGTTCCCTCTAAGAAACAACAATTTCAAGTCTAATTACTTTTCTCTTTTCGTTGTTCCTTATAAGGAACAACTACTGTTCCCTCTAAGGAACAACAGTTTTAGTGTGCAATTTTTCTTCATGCTATTCCTCCTAAGGAACAGCTATTGTTCCCTATAAGGAACAACACCATCATGTATATATCCTTTTACTGTTCCCAACACGGAACAACACCATCCGCGTGTATTTTTCATTCGTTGTTCCTTACAGGGAACAGTTACTGTTCCCTTTAAGGAACAACACTCTGTGTGTGAGGTTTTCTTTAGGAAATAAACACTTTGTGAATATTATTTCACTTTTTATGACCCTCTATCAAGCACAAGGGTACAAATATATATGAAAGGATACAAATCTGAGGATTACTGGAACAAGAAAGTATTGAATATTATCATCTTTAAACAATATTGCTTTGTATTGATTGAAAAAGAATCGACACAACCATCTATATCACTTCACTGTCCTCATTTCCATTATAAATCAAAGAGATTGATTACTTGTGCCATGCTGGTTCTTCCTTAAACCCTATAATTCTCTTTGTTCATTATCATCAAATAAGGTTGAGGGCATACTTTCTTCTATTTGATATGTTTAGACTTCTTCCGCCATTCCTACTCCTAAGGAGCGTTGAGCCACCCTCTATGTATAAATAGGAAGTGTTGTTATATATATATATACTAACAATTGTATGATTTTGTTACAGATGGAGGATATGGGGTCTCATCACGAGCTAGTCTACCATGATCATAAGGAAGAAACAAAGTGGCATTCCCACTATGGCCACCACACTAGGGATATGATTCAATGGATGAATCAAGAAATAAAAAGTCCTTGCAACAAGAAGTCTCATCACAAGCTGGCCTACCCACCTTTTGCTCCTTCCTAGTGAATAGCAATGTGTTCATCTGGTCACCAAGCCAACATATTGGTCTCCACTCTGATATCATAATGCACTTTCCCTATTATACATAAAGGACCATGGTTCCAAAGGGTTAGAAAGCAACTATGTCAAGGCTATAGATGCCTGCAGGCAATAGAAGCTCTGTTGATGGTATTGAAGTCATATTTCCAACATCAATAGTTATTATAAGTCCCTTTCCTTATTTGGTATCTTTACTATAGAGCGATTATGTTCCTAATTTATATTGAACCTTTATGCATGGATATCTTCTAAAAAAATAAATCATAATAAGCTTTAAGTGGAATGATGATGGTAAAGTATATTTTTTGTGTCAGATGTCCTTTTTCCCTTTTCAAAATCACCTCATAGCATCTCTTCACTAATTGATACATTGATTTTAGCACTCTGATATCTCTTGCAATCCTTTCATAAATAGGCGTACCTTACCATTCCCATAATCCCTATATGTCGCCACCAGCATGATTTTCCTTCATTCACTAGGTCGAAGGCGACCTATCATTTCAAAGGGGGGCGAGGGTGACTCCCAAAGTACTTATGCATGTGTGTCAGTCCTTTATTTGGTTATGCCGAACTATATGACATTCCATAATAGCAAGTATTTAATGGTATTTATGCTGAAAAATATCATCCGATATAATGATCATAATGACTTGTTGTTCCATCGCTGGCTCTGTCTATTGCTGTGTTACCTGTGCTAACTTATAGTGTGTAGAATTCAGGCAATATGGGAGGAAGAACAGTGCGTAGGGAGCCACTAATACTGCCTATTTCTGATGCCACCAGAGAAATTCTGATATGGTTAATAACTTATCTTCTAAAAAATGTAGAAAAAGTGAAAGAAGAGATGACATTATAGATATTGTTATCCTTGCAAAGCTTGTAGAAGTTATAATACCCACAATTTTGTGCCTTTTTGTGAAACTGGTAGGGCTCGACAAATATCACATCTCAACAATAGAAGGGTGTAAGATCACAATCAACTGTATAAATGAATGGTCTAATCGTAAATCTGAGACAACACTACAAACATAAAGTAGGTACTGCTTCATGGACCCATCCAATATGATATGGTTGGAGATGAGTGGTAAAAATTTGGAATTCTTCAATCAATTGTTGAGAAAGCAAGTTCTTTTTGTTTCTATTGTCTATGATTAATTGTGCAATTTGTTGCTTGATCTAGAAACAATTAAGTGATGAGAGCTCCATTCTTCTACGATTAATTGTGCAAGTTGTTGCTTGATCTATAAATTGTTAAGTGAAGGGAGCTTCATTCTTGTTCTCATAGTAGCTTTACGCCATGAGAACCCACTAAGGGTGAGTGGAGGTTGAATTATTAACATGAATATATAGGTATGCATCATTAATGTCAACACTTCACAGTTGTTTGATGTTGTTCAATAAGAAAGGCATTGACCATTTTTTCCTACAAGTCACATCATTCATTATCAAAATGACAATATCTCCAATGATAAAATTGATGTTTCTTCTTCCCTTCGCCAGTCAAACTAGGTGTTTCTTGATTGTGAGCAATAGCAAGCTAGCGTCTTTGAAGATATTTAGGAGGGATGTTCCAATAAGGAAATTGGGAAGAGTTTGAGCTTTGCATCGATGTGAGAAAGAAAACTTAAAGTATAGTTTATACAAAAGGGTTTGTTGTGGTTGTTTAGGGAGAACAATATTATTGCGAGTGGGACCATTTCATTTTGGTATCAAAGCTATGATATGCTCCAAGAAGATATCAAATTTGAATTTTGGATGCCTTGGATGAAATATTATACTTGCGATTATGAAGTATTTAATTCAATTGTCTGAACTGTATTAGGGCTTGATTAATTCATCAACATATAGGTGTTGACATATGAGAGATTACATTTAGGTAAATGACATTTTGAGCAAATGTGGAAAAGGAAAGAACGAATTATGAAGCCCACAAAAAAGAATTAACAGTGGAGTAGGAGGAGAATCATTAAGATTTTGAACTAATTTCATAGCAAAACTAGTAAATATCTTTGTGATAAAAAAAGAAGATATGAACATGAGAAGAAAATGTTGTAGATACGTGTCCAAGAGTGTTAACACAAGCTCATCTTAACATTCTTCAAGTTGATGCCAACTACCTAATTGTTTGGTAGATTCTAAAAATGCCAGTAGTTTCAGAAATAGAAGTTTAGGCATTGACCATTAGCAACACGAGGAAGGTGGGAACACCCATTGTCATAGTGCTTATCAAAGGACAATTTTTACCTAGATGACATAGATAGTGCTTTTATTACTATTTTTAGTTAGATGACATGGATTGTGTTTTTATTACTATTCAATTTTTACCTAGATGACATAGAGAGTGCTTTTATTACTATTTTTAGTTAGATGACATGGATTGTGCTTTTATTACTATTGGATTGTGCTTTTATTACTATTAAAAAAAGCTAAAAAAATTGTAAGAGATAATCTGAGCCCTCCGTTGCAAACAGAAATGGCATCATTTAAAAGATAATTTGAGTCATCGGTTGCAAACAGAATTGGCATCATCATCATCTACGAGATAACCAGCGTTGTAATCCTAGCGCTCCGCTCTTATCGAACAGGTTATCTCAACGGTCAAGGATGTTAATCGCTTTAATTATATTCAATTTCTGGATTCATATTGGCATTGGCATTGCAGTGCCTCTCCTCCTCTCCTCGGAGTTTCCTGGATTGTGTGGTCAGCCTAGTGCGTCTGGTGTGTCTGGAGGTCCATATGTTGTGTGTGTATGAATGTGGTTTGGTCTCTGTTGTTATGTCTGTTTTCGTCATCTGTTTGGTGTGTGTCTGTCTGGTGTGCTTGTATTCTCTGAGAGGCAGAGGCGTGCTTGTGTTCCCTGAGAGGTAGAGGAAGAGGCAGGTAGCGCGTCAATTATTGAATCAAGACAAATCTGCCCAGGGATCACAGTTAAATGCGCATCTGTCTGACTCGATGACAGGTAAATGAGGCATTCCGGTAAATTTATTTTCAAACTCTTTGTATGGATCACTCTTATTATGAGTTGTGGGTTGCAAACTAGATTAGCTAAATGAGAGAGGAATCAATTTGATTTTTAGAAAAATCACTGGCATAGCTCGATTCCTGTAAATAAATTGAGATGTTCAGTGTTGTTTGGTTTTTTAAATTAGATCTTCAACATCGCCAATTTGCGCATAAATGGAGAGAAACAGGGCCGGCCAATATCGCAGTTGGATCTGAGCGGTGACCATCGTCGAATAATGTTCACCGGGAGCGTTTTATTACGCAGAGCTTGTGGTTTCTTCGTTTTTAGATCAGATCCTCTGCATCCATGGTGAGGCGGTTTCTTGGTTTTTTAAATTAGATCCTCTGTATTCATGTTTCTTGGTTTTTATTAAATTAAATGTTGGGCATCCACGGTGAGGTGGTTTCTTGGGTTTTTAAATTAGATCATCTGAATCTGAATCCATGTTATTTGGTTTTTTAACTTAGATCATCTGAGGCGGCATCATAAATCTCTCGTTGCACAGAAAGCGAGAGAAATCGGGCATGCCTTTCGAATATGGTCGGCGTCGAAGCATTTTTCTGGATGAGAAGTTCCTGAGAGCCTGGTGTTAAAAGATGGAGTTAACAGCGACCCTTAGCTTACCCGGTTTTGTTTTGAAGGGCGTAATTACAGCTTCGTATATGGTGCATAGGCCGGTGCTTGCTCCAGAACTGGTTTCTGCGTTGTTGCGGTGGACTTACGATGGGTTGCTCGGTCACAACATTTGTTTTACGCATCGTCTCCCAATGCACGTCTATTCTCCCAGATTATTCCTGCTACCTAGGGCTTGAGCAACGTTGTAACGCTTGCAAATATCATGTCTATCAATGTGGATTCATCCCTCAGAGGTAAGCACAACATTTTCTTGACTGACTCTGTTTTAAAGTCATTGTCGATTGCATGTGTGATTAAGAGATTGTTCAGATTGAATTGAATTTCTTGTAAAGTGGGTAAGTTTCTCTGTTATCTTTCTGTCTGCTTAGTAAATAATACAAGGGATTGTTTATGCATTAGCTATTT
>APFE031208966.1:0-13713 GCA_000404065.3 Pinus taeda
TGATAAAGCAAAGCTACAAGTGACTAGACAATGTAAACTTAGGTTTGCATTTGGGTCAACATTTGTAGATGAGGTTGAGTTAGACATAGTTCCCTTGGATATATGTGGTATTGTTTTGGGAAGCCCTTACTTGTATGATAGAAAAGCCATTTTCTATAGAGCTGAAAATAAGTATCAACTCACAAAAGATGGAATAAAATATATTGTAAGAGCTCATCAGCTCAAAAATAACTACACACTCATTAACTTAGCGCAGATGAAAATAATTGTAAATTCATGCAAGCAATTTTTACTAATGGTTGTAAAGGAAAATACCCCTGATAAAACCAATGTATTTGAGGGCTGTGATGCTAAACAAAAAGTTGATTTAGAAAAAGTTGTTTCAGAATATGATATCTTATTTCAAGAACCTAAAGTTATGCCACCCAAAAGGGAAATTGTACATGATATTCATTTGCAGCAAGATGTTCCATTGCCTAACATCGGAATCTACAGGTTATCCTCTTTAGAGAATGTAAAAATCAAGATGCAGGTACAAGAGATGCTCGAGAAAGGGTTCATTAGACCAAGCACATCACCGTGTGGATCTCCAATCGTGTTGGTGAGAAAGAAAGATGGTTCGCGGAGGATGTGCATTGATTGCAGAGCACTGAATAAAATAACGATCAAGAATAGTTACCCCCTTCCTCGCATTGATGATCTTTTAGATCGGCTGAAAGAAGTTGTTTACTTTTCCAAGTTGGAATTGCGTAGTGGATACCATCATATTAGAGTAGCAGAACAAGATGCATGGAAGACTGCTTTCAAAACAAAGCAAGGGTTGTATGAATCGCTGGTTATGCCTTTTGGCTTAACTAATGCTTGTGCCACTTTCATGAGAGTAATGAATGATGTACTCAGGCCTTTTATTGATGATTTTGTTTTTTTTGTTTTTAGATGACATTCTTGTTTTCAGTAAAACATGGGAAGAACATTTGAAGCATATAAAGAAGACTCTAGATGTTTTGAAAAAAGAAAATATCTATGCGAAGTTATCAAAATGTGAATTTGGCAAAACATCTTTGGATTATTTGGGTCATATTGTAGGGGGTGGTGAATTGAAGATAGATCCCTCTAAGGTCGAAGTCATTGTGAACTGGCCTAAACCCAAATATACTACAGAAGTTAGAAGCTTCTTAGGAGCATCCCAGTATTGGAGAAATTTTATTGCTAACTTTTCCTTAATTATAGCTCCCTTACATGCTTTAACAGGATTGAACAAGGTATTTCAGTGGGGAGGAAAACAGCAGAAAGCCTTCAACACCTTGAAAGAAAAGATTAGTACAACACCAGTACTAGCATTACCAGATCTTCAAGACCATTTGAGATTGAAACATATGCCAGTGACTATGCAATGGGAGTAGTGTTGATGCAACATGGTAAAACCATATGTTATCATTCTGAGACATTTAATTTTGTAGTAGTTAATTATCCCACATATGATAAAGAATTTTATGCATTAGTAAAAAGTGTGAAAAAGTGGAAACATTACCTATTGGGCAAAGAAACATTTATACATACTGATTATCAACTACTTCAATATTTGCACTCACAAACTAAATTGCAGCAATCGAGATACTATAGGTGGATGCGATTTCTACGACAATTTCATCTAGTCATCAGATATAAGAAAGGAATACACAATAAAGTTGCAGATATGTTGTCCAGACCAATTATAAATGCATCTACTATACTTAAGCATAACTTAGTATTGCATGAAAGCTACATTGAACAATATGCTCAAGATATAGATTTTAAAGATGTATATGCAACTTTAAGTCATGGCAGACAAGTAGAAGAATTGGATTATCATGTTAAAGACCAACTCTTGTATCATTTGGGAAAGCTATGCATTCCACAAACTGAAAGAGTTAATATAATCTGAGAAGCACACACTTCTCTAATATCAGGTCATTTTGGTGTGCGTGAAACAGTTGCACAGCTGCAAAGATTTTGTTATTGGACAAGAATGCATGAAACGGTTTCTAGATATATTAAAGGGTGTACCATATGTGCTAAAAGCAAGCCCAACAATAGATAATTAGGCTTGTACACTCCACTTCCAGTTCCTTCTCATCCTTGCGAAAGTGTTTCCATGGACTTTGTTGGGGGACTTCCAAAATCTAGAAAAGGTCATGACTATTTATATGTTATTGTGGACAGGTTCAGCAAAATGTGTATTTTAATACCTTGTAACAAACAGATTACAGCTGAAAAAACAACGAAGTTGTTCTTTCAGCATGTATGGGTTCATTTTGGGTTACCCACTTCTATTGTCTCTGATCGAGATTCCCGATTTTGTTGGGAAGTTTTGGTCAAGTCTATGGGAGTTAATGGACACCAGACTGAAGAAGAGCACAACCTTTCATCCACAAAACGATGGCCAAACGGAGGTGCTCAATAGGACAATGATCTAGTTGCTCAGGGGTTATTACAGCAAACATCCCAAGCTTTGGGATGAACATTTTTGTTATGTGCAACATGCTTACAACCGTGCTAAACATTCTTCTACACAAAGGTCTCCTTTTGAGACTTGTTTTGGTTTTATACCAAGGTCTCCCCTAGATTTTGTCTTTAGTAAAGACATAACAATTGATGGACACAGTGATGTGGACAAAGAAACTAGGCTCATTGAACAGATCCAAGAAATTCACCAGGCAGTGCAAGAACAACTGGAATAGAGCCAAGCCAAGTACAAGGCAAGGCATGATAAGCATCGGATGGAGCATAGCTTCCAAGTTGGTGATCAAGTCTGGCTGTACTCAGCAAAGACAAAATGCAAGGTGAAGGAAAGAAGTTGAAGCCAATAAAGTATGGGCCTTTCAAGATACTTGTGAAAATTGGTGAGAAAGATTTTCGCCTTGATTTGCTAGCTTACATGCACATCTATTTAGTAGTCAATGCAGAGAACTTGAGACTATTTGAACCTTCTTTGATTGAAGATCCTGAAGAGCAAAGTCAGTTGCCTTCTATTGATGATCTGTTACTTGAATACCTCAATGAGTTGCAAGAAGATACAGTTCTGCACAGGAAGGCGAGAACTATGCGCAGAGGGGATGTTGAGTACCTCATAATTGGACTCAAAGGTTCAAAGCCAAGTAGTGCAAGATGGATAGAGATTTGACAAGTGAGGAAGCTGTATCCTCACTTAATTGATGCTTGAAAACCAACTTTTGGTGGTCCAAAAGCCTTTTTCAGTGGGAAGGCATGATCCAAATGGATCCTAGAATACTCTCTAAGTCTTCAAAATCATTCAAAAGATTAAGATTTTCGAACGGGAAAACCTTCATAAAACAACAAAAAACACTATCAGGAGGCGAAAAACACAAGAAAATAGTGAAAAACAGAGTATTGGAGGCTTAAACAGTGAATGCACAGTAGCCGTCAGATCTGGCCGATCAACAGTCCAGATCTGATCGGAGATTCGCAATCGGCAATGGCTATTAGAGGTTATTGGCGGAGACCATATGGAACTTGCGATGGAAATCAATAGAGTCAACGAGGGCCGTCAATCAAGTATGCATATCAACGGCCCACGTTGCATCACAGAATTGCTGTCGGCAAATACAATAGAGCGCTCCTCAAGTGGCCCGGGATTATCGCGATATACGATTGCGATCAATTGCATCGCAATATCGCAATCAGCAAACTCAATGGAGCGGGGTTATATACATATACATATATACGATGTGATGGTCGGACCCGATAACAATTATAAATGAAGTTTGATATATTTTGAAATCAGGGAAACACCAATTTCCTTTCTATTTACGATTTTCATTAAATAAACGAAATATAAAGAATCAAGCGCTGATAAGCGGGACTGTCATGTTTTAACACATTTTTAATATAAAAGAGAAATCACAAAAATAAGCAGGATTTCGGGAGGACCAAAGGTGGAAAGTGGTTTGGGTCAGGCTTTTGCCCAATCCTATGCGTTGGCTGCCACGTGTCAAGGCCGAGGAGAGAGAAAACCACCCTCATCGAGTGGTTAACTCCCGTACGAAAAGGATGCCAGAAATGAATCACAACCATTGGATTTGGATCTCCCAGATCAATGGTGGAGATGTGATTTCGCTACAAAGGCGGACCCGATAGGAGAATAGAACGCATTTATGAATATTTGAAGTCCGGATGAACAGTGTTTTGGAGGATTTTCCGTGTTTTTGTAGTGTTTCTCTGTGTTAATGAAAAATGGCCGTTTTAAGGATTTTGAAGGCCCAATGCACTCATCTGTTGTAGAATAGGTGGCCATCTCCCCTGAAGGCGTTATGCAATGAATAGTTAATGCTAGAAGAGGGATTCGAGCAGACAAAGGTCGGGAGATAGAAATACGAGAAGAGGGAACAAACAGGAAGCATAGATTGGCTTTAAAGCCACAGAAGACAGTAGACAGAGGTTTAGCAGTAGTACAGTAGTGCTGAGACATAACAACAGAGACAGAGAGTCAGTGAGGGGAGTTTGTGTACTCAGGATAGACTTGGGGTATCCAAGTAAAGCCTTATTATTTTGTATCTGTTGTGTGAGGCTTAAATTGAGCTCACTATTGTAAAGCTATGCTTTGAAGACATAATACAGAGGTCACCACTGAAGGCTGGACTAGGAGATGTAGCCCAGGATTGTTGAGTGAACTCCTTATTAAATTTTGATGTGTTTATGTGTGTTTTCTATTATGCTTCTTTACTGCTTCATTGTTTGTGTATTTTGCAATCTTATCGATCCATTGCATAAAATAACATGGACAAATCCATGCACATGAGTCTGTAATACCTTATTAATTGTCTTAGATCTCATTATCAGATCAGTGGAGGATGCTATATAATTAAAATATCAATTTGAGTTTGTTGTCTACTCTCATATCAATAAGGAAAGGAATGAAGTCGTTGATCTTCTTTTCAAAGAGGCCACACAACTAATCAGAGGACACTTGTTGATTTAGGAGTACATGGATGGGGTTTTTTTCCAGATCTAACACAAACCCTTCATTGAAGGGGTAGGATACCTTCAGGAATGATCTATGAGATCATCCTAATTTCTTTTGTTTATTTTTGTTTATATTGCAGCTGTTTAACCAGTTTACAGACTTATGGCCTTAGTTTGGCATTGACCCTTCATGTTTAATGAAGGATGATATGTAAAGAGTATTTTTGTGCTCATCACTTTTGGACTGAAAACTTTCTGGATAGTAGTGAAATCATTTCTCATATGCTGGCATACAACATGTAATTTTCTTAATTTTTAATGAAAATTACGCTTTTTCCTCGCAAAAAAAAAATGATGTATGGTTGAGAGATTTATAGGAATGACTGAAAATAGGGATGTAGATTCAATGAGAGATTCGAGATTCATAGGAAATTTTTAGGAGATAGTTATGGTGGTGGTTTGAACAAATTTTTCTAAATTGATGTATTTGTCTTGGTCACCATCATTATATAAAGTGACTTGTTTGTACAGTAGAATAACACATGACAATTTGGTTTTATAATATATTTTCTCCCTTTGGGGGTTTCTTGGTTTCTTAAATATTATTCCTTGTGTCCCTTGCTTCAATAATGTGTGTTAGAGCCAACAATTGGTATTATATCCGAAGCTAACTTGCTAAGAATGAAGTTGTACTTGTGTGTTAAAGAGTTTTGTTGCGAGTGGAGAACATATGTGTATACTTGTAAGTATACATATTGCATAGATATGTGATGGCATCTTGAAGATCATCGAATGCGTGGCTAGACCTGTTTCAAAAGAGAGTTGCAAAGAGTAGTTTCTGAATAGAAGGAAAAACATATATTTGGTTTAAAGTTGATCTCGGTGAAGGAAAACATAGATCTGATTATTATGTTATTTAAAGAAATGTAAAGAGGTCCTCTACTGTTTCCTTGCTATAATTGCTTGCAAGGTATTTTCCACAAAACAAAGATAAAACCCACAACAAAATGGTTATCCAGGAAATGGCAAGGCTAGGAAAAAGCACTGCTAATCCGGGAAATCCTCCATGCCAATGATAGATCATACCAAGAAACCACATTCATGTGCCATGCATGCCAAAACTAGCAAGGAAATCAGACATGCAACTCGGTACCTACTAGCACAACCCGTGGTAGTTGTTGATCCCGCTCCCCTATTGAACTTTTCCGCTTTTCCTTTGCCTCCTTTCTCCAAATCCCAAGTATGCCACACTCCTCCAAGAGTGCTCCAAAAAACCTCTAAGTGTCCAAGAGTATGAGAGAGAGAATAGAAGAGAGAGCTCTAAGTTAAAACTAACAAAAGGTTGTGAACTTATCCTTATAAGCCTTTTTATCACTGAGGCCTCTATTTTCTTCATTTTCCATTATTTTCCTCCTCACATGAAACCTGTGACCTTTCACCTTCCTTTTATTATATTTTCCATTATTTTCATAAATAAAAGGCCAATTAATACCTCATGATTTTCCAAAGACTTTTCCATTTCCTTTTGTCATAGCCATTGATTAATCACAGGTGATCCTCGTCATTATTCTGTTTCCCAACATTCATCTTGGAATACGTGTCCCATGGCCTTGGTTATTATTTTGCCTTTATTAGCTTTATTACAAATATTTTTAACCTGGGAATGTTACAGACCCCTCACCCTTAGGGGAACACCATCCTCGGTGTCCAATGACACCTACAACCAACAAGACAGTTGAAAAGAAAAACATAATGCCCATGGAGATTTATAACTTAGCACGTTGTAGTATTTACAAAGAATGGCCTATTGAAAAACAAACTAATATGACAAACATAACAACATGACACCCATACTATTTATTAGAGCTTTATAACACAAATCATTGTGGTAGTTACAATGACGACCATATATAATTATGTACATATACCAAAATTGCTTTGCCTCAACTGGTAAACAAGGAAGGATACATAACCCACATCTGATCATCCATATCCCATGTAGCTTCATTAGGCCCAAAGTTCTTCCACTACACTTTAACCTACTCCATTGCTCTGTTTCAGAGCATAAGCATCTTTCTCTACAAAATGCACTGAGGTTTCAGATGGAATTCTCCTTCTGGTTCCACCTACAATACAAAACAATCAATAACTTGATTAACATATTTCTCATATCTTTTAATAAATGAAACATGGAAAGCATCATTGAATTTCATTGTCAGAGGAAGTGCAAGTCAATATGCTATTGATCCAATCCTCTCAAGTATCTCAAAAGGCCCACAATATCAAGGTGCCAGTTGTTATCACTTTGATATTTCATTTGAAGTATGAAGAAATAAAAACCAAAGGTAACCACAAACCACTTTTGGAGATCAGGACCTAGCCTTCCTGATGCTCAGAGAGGGCTCTCTCTTTAATATTTAATTTTGCTTTAGTTAAGATGATTTTAGGCTAGTTATTACTTGCACTTTGGTTTTGTTTTAAAAATTTGGTGGTGGGATCACTTTACTTAGATGAACAGAGTTTTAGCTTATACCATTGGGCTATGGAGTCGGATGTCTGACAAACAAGATTAGATTCAGTTCTAAAAACAAGGTCTACAGGGCAAGATAGATGAGTCACTGCAGATCTCAGAGGCTAAATGGTGAATGGCTTCAAATTAGATCTAGGGAGAAATTAAGGGTTCCATAGACCAGACTTTGGAAGGAATGAAAGAAATGAACTGGGATGGGAGAGAAATTAAGGGTTCTCAAATCCGGGTATGAGAAGAAAACATGTAAATAAATTACTGTGCAAAATAGAGTATAATTAAACAAATTTTGAGTGATATTTCCAGTTAATTCATTTAGCTTTTAGAACACATTTAAGATTATGAAAACACATAAGAAAGGTAAAACAATCACACAAAGAAAGTACTTCACTGCAAATGGATCATCTCATGAATCACGTAGCGAAATTCTTTTATTACTTGCTCCAGTCTGTTGACTTGAAAATGGTACAATCACCCTTAGGTTCACGATCACAATAACTCTACAAATGTAAAATAATCCACCCTAATACTTTGAATTTTGAAGTATTTATACAAAAAGGATTACAAAATATCTAAAACTGTATTCAGAACTAATCTAGGA
Organism: Pinus taeda; assembly: GCA_000404065.3. Classification (NCBI taxonomy): domain Eukaryota; kingdom Viridiplantae; phylum Streptophyta; class Pinopsida; order Pinales; family Pinaceae; genus Pinus; species Pinus taeda. The sequence continues at coordinate 8,091 of APFE031208966.1, forward strand.
AAAAAGAAATATCTTCTTGCAAGAAGATAGAGACAGTTATTGAATTATTTCATGTTGTCCCTTTTATTTTGGTTCTGCTGGCTGTAGACTTTGATTTTTAGCCCTTTATGTTGCTAGGTTGTTTGGATATCACACTGGATGCCCTGTTTTACTTTGACCTTTCACCTGATACTCTTTCATCTAATACACTTTAACCCTGCTGACCTGTTAATATCCTTTACCCTGTTGTTTGACTTTTTACTGTACATTTATAATTTACTATGTTTTTACTACAGTAAATCATTCAATTTTTCCCATATTTCTTCATCTGGTAATTGGATATTGATCATTTTTCTATATATCTCATCTGCCTCTGTGTATTTGGAAAAAGTGGGCTTATTAATAAACAGGTGTTTTACCTCATGCTGGAGGTAAAACAAGTTTTCAAATGTTTGGTACAAGAATTTTCCTGTTGGCATGCCCTTCATAGATACAGTCATCACCTGTTCTTTGGCTACTTCTCTGATCTTCTTGTTGTAATCTGCCTATGTCATTAACTTGTCGTTTATAACTAAGGGATTAGGTAATCCCTTTTCTTTCAATAGTTCAAACTTAGCCAAGGACCTGTCAATGGCTAACTGCATGTTCTAACACTTATCTTCTAAATTCAACATTAAGTTCCTCTTGGTGAGGACTCTCCTGACTTCCAAAATTTTACTTGTCCTATCAGGTATCTCAAGCTATTGCAGTTCATATTTATTCTTGGAGTTGAGGAAGTGAATGATTCTTGTTTCTTCCTCTGGCATATCTCCAAGCTTTGTTTTCACCCTTTCAATGGCTTCTGTTGCCTGCTTAAACAAATCAATCTGCTAAAAAATGACCTGGATAGATGGCTAAATATCATTGATAGAGTCAATGATATTGGCCCACAGTTGTTCTTTAGCCTTTCCTATTGGCTCAGTCAAGGTCAGATCTTTCTCTAGGCCTTTAATCCTTTCATTCATTCTTGCAGCCTTTTGTTGTTCTTCCTTATGCATAATCTGGGCAAGTTTGTAATCTGTCTCAAGGCTGCTGATTTTCTCCTTGACTTTGTTCATTTCATTGGTCTGAATGGACATTTATTCCATTTCATTGACCATCCTATTCGCTTCTTGTTGATGTTGTTGCTGATGTAGTCGAAATTTATGCTAGAAATGCGGTGGCCATTGGACAAATGGGAGCTAATGTTGCTGCTAGAGTGGAAGGTACAGTTGTGGTCACTGTTGGAATGACAGTTGGAGGAGCACTATCAACACTAGCTTGTTTGAGCTGAATCAAGCTTTCTAGTTCCTTTTCCATTTCCTTCAACTGGTCATTGAGATGCAACACTAAGTCCATCATCTCTTCATGATTTGTTTGGATTTCCAGGACTTCCTTTGTTTGTGGGTGTTGTAAATAAGGGAGCTTGAGTTGTTTCTTGAGGGCTGCAATATCCTCATTCGTCTTTTTGATTAACTGCTCAATACCCTTGATGTCCTTTGGGTCATGGCCCATTTCAATAACTAGGTCTTCTAAGGACTTTATCCTGGTGTCTTTAGTGTTGGAGGAGGCCTTTTCCAGTTTATACTGGACTGTTAGTTGTCCAATGAATCTTTCAATTTGAATGTTGCCATGGCCTTTGCTGTGAGGGTGGAGTAAATCATTTCTCCATCCTGCTTATGGAATTCTATTTGATCAATGGGATGAACATCCCTGGCCAAGACCTCAAAGTTGGTTTTCTTGTAATCTGTTGATCTGAAATGATCATAAACTAAAAAATTGATGTAGAGTTGATTAACCATTAATGATTTGAATGATAACTGAAAGCACGGAAATCGAGGAAAATTGTTGGAGCAGAACACTTTACGACAGCTGATAAACCATAAGTAAGATGCAAAACATAAGTGAAAACAACAAATACACAAATATACCAGACATCAAGATTTATTACAGAGTTCATCCCTAATGGACTATGTCTCGAGGTCTGCTTTCAAGATGGGTGACCATTTTTTATTAGGAATGAGAAGAAAGTGTTGATTACACAAAGAAAAGACCAGAATGGATGTGCACACAGGCACTTTTGTCATTGTCATTAGATAGCCCTCTGAACCAGATTTCCAACGCTGCTTACGATTTCCAATTCCAACCCCCGATGCTCTTGTTACACTGAAAACAAAACAACCTCTAACCTCTAGAATCTGCATACAAAAACCCAAAACCACCAATCTATTCTTCAATGACCAAAACTGCCTCTTATAGGCCTACAAGTACATTCAAACCTCCCTGACTGCATTTGAGGTGAATGAGCTGACTTTAGGGTTTGAATGTGTTTGGTTTTGTCATGATTTGCCACCTTGTTTCATTAGGCCATGGTCTTCGAATTAGTTGAAAACAAACTAAACAATAATAACAAAAAAATGACTTTGGATTAACCCCGAAACTGCTAGCTGGTAGCTAACCGTGTGAAGGAAAGGTGACAACTCATGTGAACGCTGGACAATCCCTGCGGTCAGTGCGTTGGTGGTTTTGTTGATAATTCTAGCTGGTAGTTATCTGTGTGGGGAATTACTTGCATTGGCATGCCACCCTATTCCGCTACGGTTTGAAAGCAGCTAACTATAAACTTCGATGTGGTGACATATCCTCCAACGGTCAGTTTGTTCACATGTTTCGTGGTTCCGATACGGTTTTCTATGCGGTCAAGACAATTGTTAACTCCAAAGCTTACACATTGTAGCTTATCCATTCACATGACACGGTCCTGACGCTGCTAATCGTTGCAGTTAGGGACTTGTCATATGGTTATTTGTAATGTTTTACATTGTTTATAAAGGTCGAGGGTGTTTATAACATATTTTTGATAGGTTAGGTTCTTAGATCTTTAGGTTTTGAATGTTTATTTTAGTAAAATGGTATTGTATTTTGGTTTTTCAACTTAGTTTAGGTTTTGATGTAGCATTATGGTGGTAGAACTTAGGCATAGGTCTAGGATTTAATACATAGATTAGGGCTTACATGTAGTTTTAGAAACCCATATGCAAAATATTGTCACAATGTGACATTTGTGACATTCGTCACATGATGACAATAAACCCATGCCTATCATCGAAAAATGACGATATCAATCCTCTGGCATGACGACACTCATTTCAAACCCAAATCCTGCTTGTCGAACAACAGAACACATGTCGTCGACCATTCCTGGCGGAACTGTCGATGAATTCAAGTCGACAGCCAAGTACATCCCATATCAAATGAATGCCATGAACACTATGAACATTCCTGAACAACCTGATCCATAACCAACACTGTCGAACTGTCGAAGCCGAAATGAAGCAACAATGACACTGAATACTAATGACGACACTTGAACACCTGTGCAATTTGAATCAACAGATCCTGCTGGATCATTCCTCTCCACTTGAAAGCTTTTGGACAACAAAAGTTTGACCAAACAATTAGTCGATGAGGGTAGAACTCCTTCTCTTTCCACCTTGACTTGACGATGTACCAATACCTTTGATCAATCACTTGAAATTGATGACCCTAATGATGCTGACCATGATACCTTTTGAGTCGGTGACCTGTTTCTTCCATCAGCAGTATGAACAACTTGCGATGATGGGAAAAAAACATGTTATCAACATGGCAATTGAATTATTTCCACAAAGAATCATGAGTTTGTGATTCAAAAAAACCTTTGAAAACAGTATTTGTAGAACTTTGTTCAATACATTTAATGGGTATTAACAATATACTTTCTAGAATAACTGAAATTTTCAAAGGCTCCTTTTATTTTGACTTCATATCAATTACTTTACTTGATTTACTTTCCTGTTGACTGATTACTATGTGAACTTGCTGCACAGAACTCATCCATCTGTGATGTAAAGACTGTTGCAACTTAGTTTGACTTTGAAAGTATCTAAGTAATTGTTGATTTACTTGAATCACTATTTCTTCATCTATTAACTGATATCTCCATTGACTAACACTTTCAATTAATGCATTAGTTTTCAAATCATGATAAGGAAACTTTAGATCTACTTTTGAAAATGATTTGTCATGAAAACTTATAGACTTCTTCTCCACTTGAAAAGAGGCTTCATTACTTTTTAAACCATGAAATGATGATGCAATACCAAAGAAATGCAACATTGGTTTTCCCCAATACTGACCTGCACCCCTGAAACTGAAAATAAACATACCATCTAAAACAAGTCTCTGATTAGACTCACATATACCATCCCCTGCAATACACTATTGATGATGATAGTTTCTAGAATTCAGTTGAATGAATGTGTTGAGAGTCATTCTCTCTTTAAGAAGATGTTCATAGGACATTACATGTATCTCATGTTGCTTATCCTGTTTATGAATAAGATTTCTTGGAAAAGAATTAGCCACCTTGACCAATTGATCTATAAACTGAATCTCACATTCCGAACAATCATCCCTATGTTGTTCCTTAATAAACATGAGTACATATTTACTTGAACTTATTAACTGCTTAACTTGATTTGTAACAATTAAATCCAAGTTTGATTTGACTTTATGTGCCCTAACAATAAATTCAACCCCTTCTTTCTTTATGTGATATTTGTGTTCTCTTATGTAAAACACTGCATCTCTATCATAAAGATAACGACTTCCTAAGACAACTCCACATATGTCTATTGGGACCACATCTAACTCCACTTCATCAATGTACTTAGATGTAATTGCAAATTTTAACTGACACTGCTTTGTGACATGTATTTGAGTTGATTTATTAATCCAACCTAATGGGTATGGTCTTGGATGATTTTGTGTCTCCAATCCCAATTGTGTCAATCTTTGTATTCTTAGAAGTTATTTTTATGTGGAAGAGTTCAACTCTTTTATTCTCATGTGAAGGATTTATGTTTGAAGAAGATACAATATTTTTCGAACTTGAACCAATATCAGAAGTTTTACCTGTCGTAACCATGGCGATTATCCTCGTTTCATCACCTGAATCTAAACCTAGATCCTACTAGACTATTGAAATGGCCTGCTTTCATCTTTCTCCTTAAGGAGCTTTTTGGGCTTAAGTTCTGGATGAAGTTTCCAGCACTTCGATTCATCATGACCGATTCTCTGGCAATGAGAAAAAGTAGGTCTTTCCTTCTATTGATGCCTCGAAAATCACTACAACAACATTGGGGGATAACCACCCGGTCCAGACCTTGAAAGCAGCTCCTTTTCTGTTTGGTGTGGTGGCTCCGACTGGTTTAACTAGGTCCAGTTACCTTCTCCCTATTGCTATTGGTTTATGATGTATCTTTACCTACCAATAGACAGGGATATCAGATCACTTATCCTTGCTGATCAGGCAAGAGAATGACCCTTAAGCTGATTTGGGTTCAGCCAAGCCACAACTAAAGTTTTTCCTCTTTAAGGAGAGGACTTAAAAGAAGGTAGAATTTACTCTAAATGCAAGCTTATTCTATGATGCAAGTAAAAGAAACTAACCTAAATCCTATCTTAATTAGGCAGATATAAATCTAACCCAACTAAGAGCAAGATAATCAAAATATTGGGATTTAAATATGTCTTGTTTATAATGAATATCAAGTTAATGAAGTAGTTCAATTAACTGATATTA
>APFE031208980.1:0-10844 GCA_000404065.3 Pinus taeda
TCATTACACTGATATCCAACATGTCTTTACCGTTTATGCGTGTATTTCAGCCGGACATACTAGTAATCGCCACGGAATATGCAGATTAATTCTCGTTATGCGAGTTCTCACATTAGTTACGCGAATTATCTTGCTTGGGTACGCGACTTATATTCTGATACGCGAATTATCATCGGATAGGCGAATTATCAGCCGATCTGCCACTTATCACCATCGAATATGCCAATTATCAGTTTTTAAGCGGGTTATCACAGCCAGATCTGCAGACCATTACGTTGATAAGCAAGTTATCTCTGTTGTTTATGCGAGCGATCGAATCTGAGACTAATCACCGTCGAATATGCCAGTTATTTTCACCTGTAGTGAGCTACCCCGCTGGATATGCGGATGCGAAGTCTTAGCCATTTATGCGACTGATCCGCTCCCCTGATTCGCTTGGTCGCGTCCTGGTTTGCCAGGTAGGTACGATAGGATTTTCTCCATTCAGAATTGGTCCGTTCGGATTTTGTTCATGGTTAACTCATATAGGAGTTGAGTGACCCCCATTCTTTCTCTTCCTGAGCGAGAGGTCGAATGTTCCAATAAGAGAAGTTCACGGTCGATTCGACGAAGTCGCTACGGCGTGCAGAAAGAGATCAATCCCACTTTCATTATTTCCCACCTTTTTGGTTCATTGGTGGCCCCGGGACCAGAGACCTCCAATTCCTCACCGATAGCCTTAGACATTTACCTCGTTACTCCATGGATCCCGGCAACCCTTATCTGGATTTGAAGATTCACCTTTCCGGGCAACCAATAAATCCTATGCTAGTGGATCATTAATAAATAGAATTTATTGCTTGCCATACCTTTTGGCTACCATGAGCATGCATGTTGCTTCATGAGCATTCGTTTTCCGATCCCTCATATTTCTGAGCAGGTCAAAGCTAGAGGGACTCAGAGGAATCTGCAATAGACCCACCCAACTCTCGAGCGTGTCTTTTCACTGTATCCAGTACATAGTCTCATTAAGTACTTCACTGGTGATCTTTTTCAATCCAACAAACCAAGCTTGTGTTTTCAACGTATCTAGTATATTATCTCATTAAGTACTTCACTGGTGATCTTTTTCAATCCAACAAACCGGGTATTAAGTACACTATTTGAATTTTAAATTTCCCCATTTTAAATTTGAATTTGCCCACCCGTCCGCTCCCTCCGCGTTATTTTGATTTCATCATGATTAAACCCTAAATCTGAGTGTTGGAGGAGCCATAAGGGCACCATGGCAGAATAAGCCTAGAGGACACCAAGCGGTTCAACATATTGTCGAAAGAGGTCGGCGTCCCTCTGGTCGCGTTTTTGCTCAATGGCATTAACAGGTACGATGAGTATGACATTTCTGACCACCTCAGAAGATTCGGGTGGATCGTGCCCGCATACACCATGGCTCCTGACTCGCAGCACGTCACCCTTCTGCGCGTGGTGGTTCACGAATATCTGAACGAGAGTCTCACAGAATCACTGGTTTGTGACATAGAGGAGTTGCACGAACTTGACGCGCTTTCTCCAAAATTAGTGAAGGAAGTGACGACCACTTTGGCAGAAAGCTATGCTCAACTCAAAGATGACAAAGACATTGACGTCGCGAAGAAGATTAAGTCATCAGATCTGTTTCATGAGATCCTATACTCTCATGGAAGATATTTGTTGCACGTAAACCTATTAGTATTTGCTGAAAATCCTACCCAGATTATTATCTTTCATTTACTTCGTGGGCACAAGTGTGGGGTTTTTCGAAATCTAAATTTTGTAAACTTTGGGGAGTACACAATCCTTATCGAATTAAAATGGTATCGTGGATGTGTATAGATAGTTTATAATTTTTTTGAGAATTTTATGGCCTTCCTCCTTTATTCATAAAATAATGAGTAGAATAAATGGAATGCATGTGCCACACAATACACAAATACAAATTGATAGATTTATATAAAATTATTTTTTGTATAAATTTATCAATTGAAAAATACAATAACCTTTCATTTTGGTGTGATTTCACCTTAACAAATCAGTGTGACATTTGAAATTTGAAATAGTTTTAGTTTGATTCGATTCAATACAGGAAACCCTATAATCTATAATTTCCCTTGTTTCAAACTTTGGACTTCAAAGTCTCTACACGTTTGGAAGTGCGTTGGATAAATATTCTAACAAGTTTGCACTTCTAAAAAGAGTATTGTCTCCCATTGAATATCACTTGACTTTGTAACTTAGTGAAATTTCCCAGATTTGTTTAAGCTATCATAGCTTTTTTTAAATTTCTATTTTTAAAATTAAAATTTGATATATAAACAATTTTATACATATGAATTGAAATAGGTCAAATGATTTAGAATCTTTTGATAAAATAAATAATTGCACACTATTTCAAACATTTTTTTCAATCTATGATTCGATAATGACTTTAAACTTATAATAATAATTATGTATTAATATAAATAATATTTATTCCATTCTTTCATTTTTCATTTAAAATATTTAATATCTTTATTTCATTGGTTAATAAATAACTAAACATTTATAAATAACTAATTTATAATATAATGTTAATATATTTTTCAACACAATTTAAATTTGTATTATAATAATTTAATTATATATTAAAAATAATGTTATTATTATTTATTAAAATTTTTAAAAATTATATTATTGTTAACTTAATACTTATATATTCGAAAAAATTAATTATTGTCATTTATCATTATAATTAAAGGAATAAATTATTTTCATTTTAAATTACTATATCATAAAAGGATAAAATTTTTTAATTATCATATTGACAACTATTTATAAATACTTAATTACTAATTTAATACCATTTTTATTATATATATAATGATGGAAGTTGAGCAAATCAAATTCTCAGATGACCTATATGAGGGTTTAAAAATTTGGGCCTAGAAAGAGGAAGTCAAAACACACCTACCATCTTCTCAACAATAGTCGACTCTATCATATCTCTCACATTCTCCTAGTTTGGATTTATGGTTTCTCTCCACATACACATATCACATGCATGGGCCATCCTCCTATTGTCTCGTTGATATGAAGACACCCACAACCATCTTTGCTTTGAGGCCATCCTCAACGGTTACGAATATCTAAGCTTACCACATCTGGACCCCACCATAACTTGGTAAACCTCCATTGAGCTACCCGCTATCTATCCTTGTGCTATTTATTTTTGCTCAGACCTAATTGCCCTCCCATATTTTACATTAGTCACTGACTATAACATCAACCCTCCATGTACTCACTTTTTGTGCCATCCTCAGTGGTTACGAATATCTAAGCTTACCACATCTGGACCCCACCATAACTTGGTAAACCTCCATTGAGCTACCCTCTATCTATCCTTGTGCTATTTATTTTCGCTCAGACCTAATTGCCCTCCCATATTTTACATTAGTCACTGACTATAACATCAACCCTCCATGTACTCACTTTTTGTGCGAACGTTTCAACTGTGAAATGTTGTGGGGGTGTATCTCATTCCATTCAAGGGTCATATGTTGTGGGGGTGTATCTCATTCCATTCAAGCGTCATCTCACTACTTGCACAAAAGGAACAGAGCTAAGTAAAAAAAGGAATATGTAAAATTCAAAGCATATTTAGTGTTGGGTGAAGGATTTATGTTGAACGAAATCTCAAAAATGGAGGAGATCACTTTGGTTGGTCATTTTGCAAGTAAGAGAATGGTGATGGTTGGTATGAGAAATTGGACGTTGAAGAATATTTCCCCTATACCTAGTTATTCACTACACTTTTTAATTTTGGCCAAGGGTTGTATGGGGTGGCTTTTGGATTCAAAGGATGACGGCGAGAAGATCCTTCAACCTCGATGGCATTGGCACTCATAGGCCCTATTTCTAAAAAGATAGTTAACCAACTTTGATGCTCGCTTGGATCCTCAATGGACAAATGCCAAAATTCCTGGTTGGATCACAAACCAAAATATTCTATATATGTTGCGATATATGGATAGAAAGAAATGGCACAATCTTTGAAGACCAAGGTCACTCATCCATCACAATGGATTTTAACACTCTAGCACTACAAGACTCCCTGCCTCGGAAATTGAATGCCCAACACAATTGATTTCATCATGATATAATCATTTTGAGGGAGAAGTCATGATTTGATGGTGTTTCCCAATAGATTCCCTCCATTGGCAAAATATGTGATCATTTATATCTCTTACACTCACACTATTCCTCCACCTATCGTATTAGTTGGGATACAAACAACTTTGCTTAGTTATTTTCTTTAAAAATTCTCCTACAATTAAGTGAACATTTGTGTATTTTTGACATCAATATATGTAGGGTTTTTATGGCAAGTCCAAATTGAGAAATCACACCATTATGTGAGAGTAAATTTTCACAAAATCAATTTAATATCACAAGATTTGCGGGGGTAAATTTTCATAATCAATTTCTCAATTTATTATAGCATATTATGTGAGAACAAAACCAAATTAACACCAAACTAGATAGCAATGAAATGTTTATACATAGTATAAATCGTGTCGCTCAGTAAACTTAAAATTAAAGATCCAGAAAAAGAAATTTGCAACCAAGAAAGAAACAGTAAATTAGGTAGAAAAAACAAATTTCAAAAGGGAAAAAACAATTAGGTATCCTTTATGATAACAGAAAATAAAAATAAATATGTTATTGTGCTGTTATGAATTTTGATTCCTTCTCTAATTTTAATTTTTTCTTTTCAGTATTTAAGATTAAATTAGCAGTGCGTTAAGAAAATCACTTCCATAAGGTACCGATGTAAGACGCCTTAGAATATCCGAGTAAGCATCAATGTTGACCTATAGTCTAAAGGAGACGTCTCCAATCCTCTGAAAACCTCTGAAACTCTTTTCAAAGCCTTGCTAATTACATGTATAATCCAGATACACATATAGTTAATTATAAAAACAAAACCTATAATTCTAAGGATTTGAAATCCAGTCGCGATTTCCATCACTGCAAAATATACCGTTCAATTTTCATCAACATTTATTAATCAACTCGTTCTCCTACGTACATCAAAATCAATACAATAGATTATATCAAACTACATATAGCAAGGGAATGATTTATGTCACCTCAGGATAATGTCGATTTAATGCACTCACATTGATTTTCTCTGGTCATACGATGATCATGCATTCGAACCAAATCAATATATGAAAAAGTAAAAGAAAAAGAAAAACGAAAACAAAATTGGGTGCACCGCAAAAACAAAGAAACGTAACCATAGTTGTACGAACCAGAACCAAAACTAACAGATCACATCTAATGGAAATAACAAAAAAGAAGCATGAAGAAAAGAAATGATGCACCCAAGAAAGAACGTGAAAAGAAAGAAGAAAATGAATGCGACCATGAAAAATGAAAAGACGAAAATGAATGCGAACATGAAAATGAAAAGAAGAAAATGAATGCGAGATTGGTGCCAATGGTAAACTAATCAATTGAATTCTGCTTTTAAATTCATCTACCGTTGAACCATAGGAGAGGTTTCTTTTTCCTTTCTTGTAAATTGAAATGGATGTTTGCTTTTTGCTTTTTTGGAAATTGAAATGGATCGGTGCGTTTTAAGATGCCTCTCATACTGGTAGGTGCGACTGACTCGAATGTTGTGCTGGTTTTGTTTTATTCACAGCGACATAACCGTTTTCCTCCGCATAATCATCATCGTATTTTGAATGAATGATTAGTATCATCATTGCCAATACCTGATTACGCTGTTTGAATTTAATTATAATGATATTAGGAGGAAGGAAAATTGAATTGGTGTAGTGTTTATGTTTATGAATTTAAATTTGTAAAAGTGATCTTAATTTCAACGAACTATATTATTTTTAAAAGATTTATTTCATGTTTTGAATTTATTTTGAATTTATTAAAATTATAAATACGGTATAATTTTGAAAAGGTTTTGTTTTTAATAATTTATTATATTTAAGTTTGAAAAAGATTATTAGATTTTAAATTCTTTGAAGGTGAAACATTATTATAATTTCTATATTAAATTAAGATGAATGGGAATGGATGTTTTGGAAAAAATTCATTTTTATTTTTGCTTGTTCTTATTTATGTTTCAATGTGATATATTTTTTATAATATTAAATAGTTTATTTTCATAAAATCTTATTATTAGGTTGGTTTATTCACCATTTTAGGTTCTATTTAACTAAAATTTTCTATGAAGCTTTGAAACTTTATCTTTCTAAATTTTCCTTGAATCCACTCTTTCCTTAATTTTATTCTATTCACTGCTTCCATTTTTTCCTTTCAAAAAAACCAAAACAATTAGTGATGGGTTATGTGTAAATTATAATTGGGTAAAAAACTTACCAGTGCAGTTAGTTGTAAATATGTTACTTTATGATAGTTTTCAAGAGCAAGGAATAGACATCAAGTGAACTTAAGGAAATGAGGCCATATTTCTTTCTTTATGTTTTTATGTTTTATCTCTCTAACTATTTATGACCTCTTAGTTCAGAGTGTTTTTTTTTGCACTTGATCTGCTTATAATGTTGGGGTTGAATATATGTCTATCATTTGAGCTCATTGGATATTGGTCATTCAAAACACTCACTATATAATTCATACCACCCTCATTATTGTAACACATACTTAATGGTAACTACATCTAATCAAGAACTTGAATGTAAATCTCTTAACAACCTATGTATATTTTACACATTTGCAAGCTCGGTGTAAAGATAATTCACCATTTTTTGTTGTCTAAAATATAAGTTTCTTAATAATTTCATGTGCTATAAAATAATTTATTAACCTTGCCAAAATTTTCCAATTTGTATGATTCTAATTCTGTTTGGGTATGAACCTACACATAATGAACCTTTTAAACATCACAAAACCTAAAAGTAGGATTACAACACTAAGAACTATGATTTTATTCACTCATTTTCTATGTCATTAAACCCTCATGTAACATACCCAATCACTTATAATTGCTACATAAAAGATTTTTTACCAATACAACAGTCATAAGAGCAGACATAAGAATTTTTCCCTTGATGAATGTATTAATTATTGTGTAACTAACAGCTTTCATTTATTTATTCCATGATAAAGTCAACTAAGGTAATATAACTACTGAGTTATTACACTAGTGTGACATGTACATATATCCATGGTGGTTTTCTTTATTAATGGTTATGTCCTATGTTGATCAAATATATCTATATATAGTGTGTGTGTGTGTGCATGTGTGCAAGGACACTTTTGTAGGTGCCACTATAATTACTTATCATCACCTTTAATTACCTATACATATATATTTAACTAGTAACCATTCTAGGCACATATTGACATCAACATTCTCGGGTTATCATACACATTGATATGTAATATATGTTTAATGCTATGATGACATATTGTGAACATTGTATGAAGGATTCTCACTACATACCATAATAAAATGTTCTTGTGTCGAACCTTTAATAGTTATAATGTAATGTTATGGCTTAAATAATAACCCTCTTTCGACGTTAACTGTAAAATTCTCGAATAAATGCCAGCTGTATGTTGGGATAGGTGTGCCCATTGGAATCATTGGATTGCACCACCTAATTAGATGGTGGGCAGGCTACTTAGGATAGCTAGGGAAACTACCTAACCTCTCCTCAACTTTGGTGCTCATTCTATTTGATTCTCTGTCGAAGGGTTTCATCTACAACCTCTAGGCTAGGGTTTTATCCTTCATGGCCTTTCTTGTTGTCTACTACTATTTGTCAGTTGGTAATCTCCAAAAGTTCTTATTAGTGGTATTAATCTTCTTCGGTTCCATCACTATCTCTACGAGACTTTCAAATGGAGTTACCATGGTCTCAGTTTTTGGCATGTCTTCATGTCAACAAGTAACTATAGACTATTATATTGTTTATGTTTCCATACTTTCTAGTTCTCCACAACCAAGCTCAGAATGGATTTGCTTTGTTGGAGGTGTACACCTAAGTATTCCTTTTTCAACGAAATGGCCACCAGACTCAGGTAATCCAAGACAAGGTTTTTCCTATAATTTGGTTTTAGATAAATTAAGGAGTGCTTATTCCTTTGTTTCTCAGCATTTACTTTTTGATTTAATAGGTAATCCAGTTTTTACTCGATTGACAACTTCTTTCATTTCAATTCCCACAGTTCGCCATACTCACTGCAATAGATGTATGGAAGAGAATATCCTTGTTATATGTTTTTTTTTACTTCTTTGTTAGATTATATGTGTACCTTGGTTAACAATAACCTTGTCAAATATGTAGGAGTCATCGTTAGGTTTGGTTGGATATCAATTATAACATATTAGAGTCATCTTCTCAACACCTTCCACTTATTAGGTACCCTCATGCACTGGATTTTACTAGTTTCTACAAATTCCAATCCTTTTTTGTTTTGTTTTGCTAAGCTACAATTTTGTTATGCTACTCCCCTCTCTAGATGCGAAGTCTTAGAAAAGAGTTGGGGGTTTCTTCCACACTTCAAGTAGTTAATGGGCCTTTATCTCTACAGTTAAGGTCACATTACAATTGCTATCTCATTCTTTAGGTTATAATTCTTTTTTTTCTTCTCACTGCTATAGGTACTTTTCAAATCCGAGTACAGGGTTTAACATTGTACTCTGCATCATATTCAATGCAGCCAATTTTTTTCTCGTCTTACAATAAATTGCTTCTTATTTAGGTGCACCAAATTACCCTCAGTTACACAGGGATTCTTTCATACCAATCTGTTCGAATTTATGGAATTTTAATTTTGCATTTGAAACAGAGACCCTAATGTTTTATTTATAATTTAGACAAAATTACGAGCTTGGATTGTTTCATTTACGTCATGCACCATTATTTTTTATTTTTTAGACATTGATTTTTATGCAAAATTGAGAATATTTCATATTCCCTATAGCAGTTTACATTATATTTATAATTATTTAAAGAACAGTGTGTCACAACATATTCTTAGTGATCTAGGTGTTACTATGATAACGAGGTTTTTTTGTTTAATTGCATTGTATATATTCCTCTTATGAGACTCAAATTTGTGTTGAGATAAATGATTTGGGTCAACCGATGTTGTTTCTTTATGTAATATATGTATAGTTGCCGAGCTGGGAAACAACATTTTGATGATTTTCATGGTCTATTCACCTCACTTTCTACATATATTTGATTCATTCTTTCGACTGTGAAATGTTTCATTTCAATTGCACATTATAGACATGGATTCTGTATGGAAATTTCATGACATTTGTACATTAATAGCTCCACTAATATCTTTGTTTATCTGATTTGAAAGTCTCCCTACCCAAGAAACTCTATGAGGCATAAGTTTCACATATTCGACATTTCTTGCCGATACTAAATGTTCCTTTTCTTTTGATATGATTCTGCAACTGATGTCTTAATTTTAGTTTATTCCACTTAAGTTATCGTATGTTTAGACTACAACCCATATCATCATCAACTTCTGCAACCATTTACAATGTAAGCGAAGTATGCGCAGACTGCTAATACTTGAAAATAATTGAATACTTACACTATGTTCTTATACATTATGTGCTTACTAATTCTGTTATTTTTCCATAACTCATTTGGAAACTATTCTTAACGGAACCTATTCCTAGGACCCTCTTTGGTATTCCAGATCACTTTCAAGAAACAAAGGCAAGACCATTGTAGGCTACTGTTATGTAGTTTGGCCTGGAATTAACCAGCTTTACCCATTTTTTTTAAACATAAAACTTACAATAAATTTTACATGAAAAAATCACAATAAATATTACTATCTTAACAAGTTAGAAAGTAGTCCATCATAAATAGTGAGTCGATAGTTATCTTTATTCATTGTCTTGTTCAACCACAAAATCACAGGGATAAGAGTGCTCCACCCAACTGATTATAAAGGTAAATAGTTATTCGATAATTATCTTTATTGGTTGTCTTGTTCAACCACAAAATCACAGGGATAAGAGTGCTCCACCCAACTAATGATAAATGAAAATAGGTCCATTTCTCCCCCAGCCTAGTTTTATCTCTAGACAGTTAGTTGATTAGTGACCATAAAAAGCTGAACCATACACCTTCTCTAACACCACCAAGTCTAATCTCAGGGCTAATTTGAGCACATAGATCTCATTTTGGATTCCACTAGCCAACCAACTCAATAACCCATTCTTGGCAACATCCTGCCTACTTACAATAACATCTTGTTGCAACTTCATAAGCTTACGACTTCATTCTCCTCACTTGGACCTCCTCTAACCAGGTACCAAGTCTTCATGTTTGCCTTAAGTTTTCTTCCCTCCCCCTTCTTGGCTTCCTTGTCCCAACTGAGGTTATTTATCTCTAGGTAGAGGAATAATTGTCTTGTAACTGTTTTATAACTTTATGGTAGATGAAATGCTATTTTAGCATTTTTCTCATGATTTTATGGCTTCCAATGGGTTATCTTATTTACAAAAGTAAATTCAATAACATAAAATTATTTTATCTTTTACCATTTACCTAGGCCTTCAATTGGCCCATAATTTATCTAGTCATTTGTGGTAAAACAAATCATTCACCATCTTTACCGAGAGGTGTTACACTTCACTTCTTTGTTCTATAATGTTTGATCATTCTCATTTTCTTGATTTTAGGCACATTTAGTATCATTTGGATAATAATTTACCCATAAGAAATCTTGAGAATGCTCTATACTTATCTTTTCTTATGCTGAAAGCCAAATATTTGTTGAGTTGTATCATTTACAAAAATAATTCACGTAGAAACATTTTTTTA
>APFE031208987.1:32715-62360 GCA_000404065.3 Pinus taeda
TGCATGTAGCTCATCAACTGAAAAGTTTGAGAGATCCTTTGTCTCTTCAATGGTGGTGACAATAGCATCAAACTTTGAGGGTAAGACCCTCAATATTTTCTCCACGATCCTCCTTTCTCCGATGGTTTCTCCATGAGTCCTCATCTGTGTGATCAGACGAATTACATGTGTGAAGAATGAGTCAATGTTGTTTGACTCCTTCATGCACAGATTCTCAAAATCTCTCCTCAGCAACTGTAGTTTTGCTGTCTTCACTTTCTCCATGCCTTGATAGGCTATCTTGAGGGTTTTCCATGCTTCTTTGGATGTCTTAGCTGCTGCTATCCTTGGAAACACACTCTGGTCCACTGCTTGATACAAAAATACAAGGGCTTTTGAATCCTTCTTCCTATTTCTCTTTAATAGATCTTTCTCTGCCTGAGTTAATCTATTAAGCTCATTTTCATCTGCTAGTTCTTCAAAACCATCTTGAACTAATTCCCATAAATCTTGACAGGCAAACAGGGCTCTCATGGTTATTGCCCAATAGTCTTAGTTTTTCCCATTGAACTGTGGGAATTGAGGACTAAACGTAGTTATTGCCCAATAGTCTTAGTTTTTCCCATTGAACTGTGGGAATTGAGGATTAAACGTACCCATGCTGGTGCTGGTGCTGGCCATTCTAGCACTCTTTAACTATGCTTCTAAATCCTTGACTGTGTATTTAAAATACTGACTGTTTCTTCAGAAGTAACACAAAAAAAACTTTGAGGAATACCTGGATAATTTTTCCTGAGACTTCACTTTGCTAGAGAAGATTTACTGCTGCAACAAAAGGAACCTTCCTTCAACTTCTTTACACCTTCAAAGAGCCTAAACCTGCTTTGATACCATTGTTGGGGATTTTTCTAGT
This sequence comes from Pinus taeda, assembly GCA_000404065.3. Taxonomy (NCBI): domain Eukaryota; kingdom Viridiplantae; phylum Streptophyta; class Pinopsida; order Pinales; family Pinaceae; genus Pinus; species Pinus taeda. Next base: position 33,608 of record APFE031208987.1, read on the forward strand.
AAAATCCCCAAAACAAACATTAACTGAATAGAGAGCAATGCTCTGTTTTTCTCCTCAGGATCTTTTGCACAGGGAAGCTAAATAAAATTTCTGAGAACAATGATTTTTCACACCAATAAAACCTTTATATTCATTAATAAAAAAACATGATAATATTTCTTCCTCTTTCTCAGAGGGATTCACGAAGAACTTTCACCAAAAACAAAATTACCCTGCCTCTTTTACAAATGATTTTTACACTGTTGTGTAAAATCTTCATTCACTGCTATGTGAAAAGTTTTTACATTTACTGCTGTAGAATAAAAATTCTTACATTGATTTAAAAAAACAATTTTCTTACATGGGTTTACTGCTGTAAAATAAAAAAAGCTTTCACATTCACCCAAGAAGAATTTCTTACATGCCTTGGTGGTTTTTCACATCGCATTTAAACAAAGTTTTCATTTATGCTGCTGCTTCACACCATACATTTAATTATGCATTTCAATGCATATACTCATCCAGAATTCGCACTGTTGTGCATTGGTTTTTCTCTCTACTTCCCCGAGCCCTTTCTTCCCTGGTTTTCTATTCGCTTCAACAAAAACCAAGTTGCTTCTCCTTCACACCATACATTTAATTATGCATTTCAATGGATATACTCATCAAGAATTCGCACTGCTGTGCATTGGTTTTTCTCTCTACTTCCGCGAGCCCTTTCTTCCCTGGTTTTCTATTCGCTGCAACAAAAACCAATTTGGTTCTCCACCCGTGTGCAAAAACTAATACAAAATCAACACAAAACAAAACTATATGGCATACATACCATATTGGTTAACAATAAAAATATTACATGCCTTAAAAACTTTAAATATTTTACCTAAGTCTATAACAAAGTATTAAATGCATTAAATGAAATGTGCCGCAAAAACCAAAATTAATGTTCTGGCAGGTTGAATGAGATCCATGTCAGTTGACTTGATCGGATGCAATTAGGGTCCTGATGCCACACAACCCAAACGAAGTTTAGTGTCCGGGGAATGGCTGGTTTTGTGTTCGTAAACAAGATGCGTGTCAGTTAGTCGGCGTGTTAGGAGGCCCTCTGACAAATACAACCTTTTGCGAAAAAGGTGCGAAATGAACTTGTGGTTTTTCGGAAATGATTTTGCTGGAGTAGCACTGCAATAAATGCCCTCAGGTGAAATTAGGGAGGGTCTCAACAGAGCTTAACCTTATTTGGCATCTTATGTAGAACTTATGCTTATTTGGCATCTTACCCAATGTTTTGAAATAAAATTTATGGTTGTTTGACATTTTCCATTGTGAGTTGTAATTATTAACACAATTTGCAATTTATTCATTATGACTTACAATTGTGAAAATTTGCATTCTAAAATTGTTTTATTTTAATATTTTGTGGGTTATAAATATTTATGGAATTTGGTTTTTTTATATATTTCATTTCTAGGATTTAATAATAAAAAAAATATAATAACAGATTAATTAAAATCAAATATTAAAGATAATATTATTTATTTTTTAAATATCTAATTGATCATTTCTGTATTTTTATGTTATAAGATTGTATAAATAATTAAAATGTATCTATATTGAGTTTATAATATGAATTGAATAAAATGATAGCAATGGAGTGAGAAGGCTATAAAAATCTATGTATATATGTTTCTCAATTGCTTATTATTGTGGATAGCCATTTGAAAATATATATTTTATCTATTAATATATATTTTTATCTTCAACTATGTAAATTATTATTATTATTGCACATGTCATTGCCACTTTTCTCTTCTTTCTATTGTTGAGTTACTACACCATTGTCCCAACATAACTGTTGAGGAAGTGTACTATTCTTACCCTTGGCCTTCTTTAGTGATGCTTCACTAGCTAGGTATGAATGAGGGGAGGGGGTCTTAGGAAGGAGCTAGTGTTGTTTTATATCTTTAGTAAAATCAGTTTTGATTGGGCAAAGGTACAAATAATTATGGATCAGTTACCTAGGCCTTCTTTAGTGATGTTTCACTAGCTAGGTATGAATGAGGGGAGGGGGTCTTAGGAAGGAGCTAGTGTTGTTTTATATCTTTAGGAAAATCAGTTTTGATTGGGCAAAGGTACAAATAATTATGGATCAGTTGCGCCTTCTTTAGTGATGCTTCACTAGCTAGGTATGAATGAGGGGAGGGGGTCTTAGGAAGGAGCTAGTGTTGTTTTATATCTTTAGGAAAATCAGTTTTGATTGGGCAAAGGTACAAATAATTATGGATCAGTTGCACACTTTCTATGGAGATCAGATTTCATGTGGTTATATTTATACTCAAAGAAACTCCAATGCACACACTATATAAAGCAAGGGATATAGATTTTGGACAATTGGAAGATCTTTATGATAGACATATATTTTGGACATGAAAATGACTTTATACATGTTTGGTTTTTATATTTTTGGGTGATCATTTAGGGCACTACTTTGCATATACAAAATAAAATTTACTTCATCTATAATAATTTCATAAAATTAAAAGAAAGAATAAATTAGGGCTATTTTAAATTAATTAGATTCTTTAAATTAAAGTATACTAAATTTTTTAGATTCTTTAAATTCAAGTATACTAAATTTTTTAAAACTTATAATAATTGAAGTGCTCATCAAAATTTTATTTTTATTTTAAGTTGTCCTAATCATTGTTATATGTTTTCAAGTAGATATGCATAGCTATTAATCTATATCATTTCATGTTATTTTAGATAGTTTTTCGCAATTTACTTTTCCTCTTATGTTGTTGATGGGATTCCTATATATAAACTTATATTTTGTATTAAATGCAATGCTTCTCTCTTTTTAATAATGATAAAAAAAAAATAAAAAATTTTAATGAAAAATATTTGATGTTTATTACATAAAATGCCAAAACCAACATTTACAATAATTATGTAAATTTAATCTTATAACTGTGGAATTCATATCTAGTTTCTAGTTATTTAAGAGTGTTATTAATTAAACACCTATTAATATGCTTTTCAATGTATGAAATTGCATTGATCTCAAATTTAAATTTTTATATATATATATAATTTTGGAATAATTAATGTATATATTTTTAGTTTGTTTTTATGGCATTTTATGTTGTTTATAACATTGATTTATATAGATTAATATAATATTTCAATGTTTTTTTTTCTTTCTTTCTATGCTAAAAAAAAGGTTAAAATGAAAAAGGTGAAAAAAGGAGAGAATTATTTCTTAAAGACTCAATAAATAATTCTTTAATTTTAACATTGTAAGTGAAATGTGTTTCTTTAATTTTACAATATACACTTGAATTTATTTGATTACACTTGTATCATTCATTAAACAATTAAAAATATAATTTTCATTTTCTATCCAGAGAAGTTAATATTTCCATTGTAATAAAAAAAAATGTGCATTATCACAAGTAAACATATATTTTTTACATTAGCTAAGTGGATTTCAAAGTTTTTTTTTCCAAAATAAATTATGGTTTTCAATATATTTTAAAAAATTACTATTTCTTTAAATTTAAAATAAATATGATTCTCATTTTATTCCATTTTTTTTTTTACCATCTATATATTATTTATATTACTACCTATATCCTTATTCAATACATATTTTAAGATAAAAATATACATTCTATTCTATATTAAAGATCTTCTTTTTACTTTTAATTGAGAAAAATAAATTCATTGTATCTTGGGATACTCTTTTTATTCACAAGTATTCATTTTTCAACCTTTGTTTCATGATATTTAATGTAACATAATATTTTCATGTAGCAATATATTTGTACATGTTTACAAGAGGACAAATAAAAATTGACCAAAAATTCAAATCCTTTTGGACAATATAGACTAAAACATTAGAGATTCCAATGGACCTTATTTTAAGATAATATAGAAATATACTATAGTAATTGACTTTATTTTTTTCTGAGATTGGGAGGGCTACATCTTTAACATGTCGAATATCTCTTTAACATGTCCAATATATCACTCCCATATGGGTATGTGACTTCACATCAATGTCCAATATATCACTCCCATATGGGTATGTGAATTTACATCAAGGAATGTCTTAGCAAAGCACCATATCACCATCTAGCCAAGACCCCATGGACTAATTAATCTTCATTTTAGAAAAATGCAAAAGTGATATTTTATATCTCTCAAAAATTAAACTTTCCTTAAAACAACACAGCTTAAAATCTAAGTCACAGGACACGTCCCCTAGGGTCCTGTGTCCCGTATTTCACGTATTGGACACGAAAACGGCCCAAATACGTGTCAAATACGATTTTTATTGTGTCATAAAAAATGGAATACGTATTCGGCGTTTTCGTTCGTGTCATAAATTCAACATACGTGTATTTCATGTATAGAATACGTTGCCCTAACATATTTCACCGTTTTGAATACGTACTGGGGAAAAAACACTTATTAAAGCCTACGTGTGGTCTTTTCGGGGTTATTTTCGTTGGGTTATCTTCGTTGCTGCTTAACTTGTAGACTTATAACCCAGTGAATAATCACCACCTCATGTGGTTGGCCACAAAGCCCACAGTTCAGTTCCCGTCAAATTAGCATCTAATCTAAATCGTGATCTCATCCTTTATTTTTCTTTAGTTTATGCCATTTTATGCCAGACACTTGGAAAAATCACTAAGACAGGAGATGACAGATTTTAAAATTCAAGGCAGATCATTTCAATGGAATGATGTAACAAAACCGGTAAGCAATGGAGGTAAAAGAATTACATGACCTGACAAAATGAGATCTCTATCATATCCCCTCCACAGATTGCTAAGAGCAAATTGAAAATGGATGCAGTGTACAGACAATTTACATGACCAACCTGCTTTACTGATGATGATGATGATCATCATACAGCTCTCCTAACATAACCATCATTTTTACATATCTTGTAGGTGTACAGAGATCAAACTCCAACACTTATTTTGCACAAATGAAGACTCATATGCTTCTAAATTTGGCATGAAATTACGAAAAATCAATTACACCATGAAAACAAACTCCAAACAAGACAAGACGACAATAATCATAATATGTCTATGCACATTAAAGATCTGAAATGTGGTATCTTCATCACAGGCTGGCATTTCTTCCCAGGGGATAGAAGAAACGAAGCAACAGAAACAACTTCATGGCTTTTGCTACTAATCACTCTTGACTTTGGCGCGGTAAACAACTATCTTCTTCTTTGATGAAGTATTCTCAATTGTCAATATCACCTTACCCAGCTCATGAATTTTGAAAGAGTTATGTAATGGTTTTTCATCAGAAGCCATTGTATTCATTTTCGATATCATAATTGTGTATGTGCCTTCTGTATTAGGGACAAACTCTTCTCCATAGGTCACTTCCCAACCCAAAACTGTTATATCCCAAACTATTGTGGATCCAACCGTGAGTTCAACAAGGGAACAATAAATAAACTGAAGAAGCTCGTGAGTGAATACATCTGTCAGTTGTAGTCATTTGATTAGATAAGCTGCAGCCTGCAACCTGCAATTTAATATGGATAAAAAACTATATTTCAGTATATATAATATATATCTATATATATATATATATATATATATATATATATATATATATATATATATATATATATATATAATATATAATATATATATATATATATTATTAAATATATATAAAACGTGTCCCCCGTGTCCTGTTTCCGGGTCGCTGCGTTTCGTATTGAATACTCGTATTTACGTGTCCTCCGTGTCTCGTGTCCTCGTGTCATGTGACTTAGCTTAAAATATTAGATATTCAAAACACACAATATAATGTACATATAGACCTCCATTTTAAGATAATATAAACATATTGTAATATCCTTAGTTTAATGAAATTTCATTTCCTTGTTCAAAATGAATGATGTTAGTAGGAATGGCTATAAAGCCATAAAATATATTGAAAAATTATGCAAGTAAATAAATAACTTTATTGATAAATAAATAAATGGAATTGAACCACTTTGGAATGAAACACTTGAATATGAATACTTGTCAGAAAAAACAAAAGTCTCATTTAATAATAATTATTTCATGATAAGTGTTATCACTCCAAAATTTATTTGGAGTTGTTGAGAAAGAAATGATAGAGGTAACCACAAACCAACTTTGGAGATTAGGATCTAGACTTCCTAATTCTTAGAGAGGGCTCTCTCTTTCTCATTTAACTTTGTTTAAGTTATTTTATTTTAGGTTAGTTATGTTTGTACTTGGGTTTTGATTTGGATTTGGTGGTGGGATCACTTAGATGGATAGAGGGATGCTTTTTACCATTGGGCTATGGGGTCAAATGTCAAGCAAAATCGACTAGATCGAGTTCTAAAAATAGTGTTTACATGGCAAGGTAGCTAAGTTACTTCAGATCTTAAGGCTAGATGGTGAAGTTGGTTTCAATGGGATCCAAAGAAAAATTAAGTGTTCCTTTGGCCGGATTGTGAAAGAAATGAAAGAGGTCAACCAAGATGGGAGAGCAGTTAAGGATTCTTGATTTCAATGGGATCCAAAGAGAAATTAATAGTTCCTTAGGCTAGATTGTGAGAGAAATGAAAGAGGTCAACTGAGATGGGAGAGGAATTAAGGATTCTCAGATCTTGATATAGAAGAAAACATAGAAATGATCAACTGTTCAAAACACAGTTTACTTAAACAAATTCTGAGATAAATTTCTAGTTAATTCATTAACTTTAGATAACATGTAAGTTTGTGAAATACATAATAAGATAACAAATTTGACAAAGAAAATACTTCACTGTAATAGCTCAACACATGAATCTTGTAATGCAATCTTTTTATTACTTAGTGGAGTCTCAGTTGAAAAATTGGTACAATAACCCTAAGGTTTATGATCAATACAACTCTACAAATGTATAGCAATCCACACTCAATACTTCGAATTATGAAGAATTTATACAAAAATAGTTTAGAAAATATCCCAAACTGTCTTGGTAATTAATCTAGGAGAAAGAAATATCTTCATGCAAGAAGATAAACGCAGATGTTCAACTGTTGTATGCTCTCCCTATTCATGAGGTTGTGTTGTTCTTTATGCTCTCATATTTTTCTTTTTATTCTCTGCTTTGGTGTTGGTCTTCATGTTGGCTCTTCTTTGTACTTTGACCTTTCAATTGATACACTTTCAATTGATACTCTTTCAACTGATACTATTTTACCTCGTTGATTTTTCATTTTCCTTTTACTATGCTCTTTTCACCCTTATTGTACATTTTTACATTTTGACTGTGTATCTTTACAATAAGTCATTCAATTTCTCCCATGTGTCTGCATCTGGTAATTGGATATTTACCATCTTCTTGTATATTTCATCTACCTCCGTGTACTTGGCAAAAGTGGGTTTATTCACAAAAAGGTGTTTTACCTCATGCCGGAAGTAAAAAAGGTTCTCAAATGTCTCATATAGGACCTTGCTAGTAGGCATCCCCTTCATGGAAGAAGTATTTACCTAATCTCTGGCCACCTCTCTGATTCTTCTATTGTAGTCATCCTCTGGCATCAAATTATCATTTATCACCAAGGGATTTGGCATACCTTTCTCCCTAAAAACATCAAACTTAACCATGAACCTATCTATAGCCAAATGCATGGTTTGGTATTTATCTTCAAGCTTCATCATCAAATTCCTCTTAGTGCGGACCTTTTTTATCTCTACTATTCTACCAGTCATGTCAGGTATCTCTAGTTCCTGCAATTCATATTTGTTTTTGGAGTTAAGGAAGTGAATGATCCTAGTGCCTTCCTCTTGCATGTCTCCCAGTTCTGCTTTAACTCTCTATATGGCTTCTGTAGCCTCTTTCACTAAGTCACTTTGCTCAAAAACTACTTGGATGGATGGCCAAATATCATTGACAGAGTCAATGATATTGGCCCATAATTGTTCCTTAGCTTGGCCAAGTGGCTCCTTTATGTCAGCTCTTTCCCTAAGCTCTTTATCCTTTCATTCATTCTGGTTGCCTTTTGTACTTCTTCTTTGTGCATAATTTGGGCAAGCTTATTGTCATTCTCCAGACTGGTTATCTTTTCTTTAAGCTTGTTTATTTATGTGGTATGAATGGACATGTATTCCATTGCCTTGACCAATTTACTGGCCTCATCACCTCGCTAAGTTGTTGTTGTTGTCGACCCTGTTGCTGATGTAGATGATGTAGAAGCTGGGAGGGTTGTAGCGAGTGAAGCCGTAGGAGCCAATGATGTTGCCAAAGTGGATTGTACTATAGTAGTAACTGGTGGGATAACAGTTGTAGTGGCAGTCTCAAGACTAGCTTATTTTAACTGTATCAAGTTGTCTAACTCCTTCTCCATGTCCTTTAGTTGATCATTAAGTTGGAGAATAAGGTCCATCATCTCCTCCTAATGAGTTTGACTTTCAAGGACCTCTTTTGTTTGTAGATGCTCTTAATGAGGAAGTTTCAGTTGTTTTTTGATAACAACAATGTTCTTATTCTTTTTCTTTATTAACTTCTCAGCAACCTTGATATCATTGAGATCATGTCCCAACTCAATTACCAAGTATTCTAGTGACTTGATCCTGTTATCCTTGGCTTGTGAGAAGGCCTTCTCTAGTTTTTACTATATAGTGATATTATTAAAAATTTGTAGCTTATGTGCAGCCATGGATTTACCTGTCAAGGTGGAATAAATCATCTCACCTCCCTTCTTGTGGAACTCAATTTGGTCAATTGGATGAACATCCCTGGCCAAAACCTGAAAGTTTGTTTTCCTGTAGTGAGCTAATGTTTTTGGTTGTTGGACTGTAGGCTGCATGAATGACATCCACATTTTTCTTGTTTTGATGTCAAAGGATCACATTAACCTATTTTGATTTGCACGTGTCTGATTGAAGTATTGAGCATAGGTTTCATCCTGCAACTTCGCATTCCTCAACTTAATTTCTTTATATGTGTCCTTGATATCCTTTTCTTTATCCACAAGCCTAGTGAATAAAGAAACCTCAACACTGAGATGTATCTCAATAAGTTGGGTGTTAGATGTTGAGGGTTGGTGAGTTTCTCCTGAAGCTGTTGTGCCTTTGTTTCTTTCCACCATTGTATCAATGTCACTGATTTCCACTAAGTCAATGGCGTCTTCCTATTCAGTTACAGGATTAAGCTTGGGACTCTTCCTATAACTGATCTCAAACTATTCATCTGTGGTTTCCATAGCTGAACTATAACCTTCTTCCCCATTTCTCTTTGGATTCCCGTCTTCATTTGCTAGAGTTTGTAAAATAGGAGGAATATTCATTGGTTCTCCTAGTTATGGAACCTGCACAAAGGAACTTGTATCAATCTGTTTCTCTACATTTATCAATGTATTCTCTATGTCGACTACAGTACTATCCATGTCTTATAGAGTGTTTTCCAACCATTCTAATTGGTTGGAAAACCTCTCAACATCTGGTCTGGGATGATGGATGAAAGATCTCAATTTCACCTTTATCCTTAGCTTGTTTATGACTCCATGAGGGTCATACTACCACATTAAACTATTTCTTAAACTTCATTTGCTACAAAATCTTATCTGCCTCTTGTCCAACTTCTCTGGTATTACAAATGAAGGGGCTTAATTGATTTTTCATTTTGATTGGGTTTTCTTCCTAGCTGCTAGGAAGTTCACTTCATCAGAATTCATAATCTTGCTAAAGTATTCTAGTGCAAATATCCTCATGGGGAGGTATTTGGGCAGCTTGTATGGGGCAAGTTGGCATCCATAAATTCTTATCTCTATGTGGTTTTGGTACAGATACTAATCTCCCACCTTACTGTTCTTTTCCAACTATAACACCCTTTTGATCTCTTGATTGATTCTAGGCTGAGGGATACTAGTTAGCGTATTCATAATTGGATGGAAAAACGAATCAATGATGTCTTTGTAAGTAAATGTAGTGAAGTAATTTTGAATCAAGGGTGTCCAGTAGATAATTGACCTTGGGTCCCCTTTAGTATCCAATTTTTGGATGCTGACAGGGAATTTATCTCACTCGTAGTACAAGAACATATGAAATAGAACTAAAGAATACTTGAAAACTATTTCAGTTATTAATCTGGTGAATTATTCATGCATCCTATTTGCTATGAACTAAGCATAATTGTAAGTTATAGTAGGAGGATTTCTTGGGCTAAAGATGGAAAGGAAAGCCAAGAAAACCTCATCCACATGCTCATCTGTGGTATATTCTAAAATACAAGAGAGCATGGTAATAATCTGTCTCCCTCTCTCAGAAAAAATGGTGGGAGCATAAGGGGGACTATCTGTTGGAGTATGACATTCCTCTATGATGAAATTTAGGAAGATGTGGGCTATCCTGGGGGGTCTAACATGGTGTAGAGGTCAAGCAAGCCTTCAATAGAAAGGGGGGTATGATTTGGGCTTGGTTGGACTTGCAACATTTGATTAATGGATTCTGCAATGACGGTGAATAAAAATTGCTGGTGAGGGGTGACAATGGCTCTTTGGGTGGGAGTGTAGCAAGCATGACAGAAGTGGATGATTTTTTGGAATGGGTGCACTTTTGGAAACAAATACTTGGGAAAATTAGACTCCCAATGGTGAATGTCATCGTTCTGATTTAAAAATTTGTCCTTACTCCAAAAGTGGAGCTTTAGAAGGTAGGTAGGGGAAGCAGTATCCTTTACTTAGAAATCTCTGTTTAATAATGCAAGGTGATCGATGTCCAGGTGGGTGGTTTGTAGAGGTATCATGTCCAAAGAGGTTTAGGAAGCCATAATTGAATTTAGAGATATGAATTAGGCTTGTAGTGGTTCAAGGAGTGAGGTTTATAAGCACTGGTAGAGTGGGAGGGTAGTCACAATCTCTAAACGAAGGGTTTGAGGTATACAAATAAGTTTCTCTTCAATTTAGGCAAGTTTTTTTAATGAATTTCAATTAATTAACCATTCAATTAAACAATGTGTTTTCAAATTGAAGGGTCGTTTGTCTTTTCCTAAGAATGCCTAGAAATCGATGGTTTGACGTGCAGACTGGGTTCAGTGGAGAATGAAGAAGGTACTTTGGCTTCAACTAAGTTTCGTGAGGCAGTAGAGGGTGGTCAAATTAGTCGCATAGGTTCAAGGTGTTGAAAATGGCTTAGTAGTAGTTTACAGTGAAAATGCATGAAAAGAGTGAATTGGGGTTTTTTTCAACCTTTTAATGAGTAACAGTCACATTTTGGCATGGAAATTATAAATGAACAATGGGCAGTTTTCAGCTTGGGCACGGAGGTGTTTTTTTGGGCCATCACACCGCTTTTGGAGGGCGGGTGGTATTTTTCGCGAGCACACGATCTAGCTTGGTGCTGCCACGTAGTAGAACATTGCCCAAGCAAAACTGTGAACCTCACATGCTCTCGGGCTGTTATCGATTGGACGATGAACCTGCGTGATTTGGATGTACACCGTCAGATCTAGGGGTAGGATATCAGAGGGCTATCACACAATCAAGTTGCATGGATGGAATCGGGAAAATAATTTGTGGGGCTTGAGGTGTAATTAAAAAAAAATGTAATTAGTTAGCGTATAATGTGAGGTTTTTTAATATAAGCAGTGGGTTAATAATGTGGTTGTTGAAAAGTGTGCAACAAGAAATTCTTGTTGATAATGCAACAAGATGATGGAGTTTAGTGGAAAGGAGTCACCTTCACTAAGTGGTCACGCAGGCAAGTTTTGGCGCAAAGTCTATTTTTAGACATATGGATCATGGTCTATGAGTTGCAGGATGTTGTTTATGGATGATTGGTCATGTTGGGAAAAATAGATGGAATTCTATTTTTTGGATCATAGTGGTGTGATCAGAGTCTATTTTTAGACTTTTAGGTAAAAATAGAAATAGTCAAATATTATTAGCCGTTAGTAATATTTGGACTCTAAACTTTATCTTATTCTCTTGGAGCACTTCAGTTGGAGCTACAGATGTGGCACATGCAACTACCTGAAGGAATCACATGGTTACCTATGGGTTGACTGAGCTATTGCATGAAGGACTTCAGTTAGAACTCAAGTGGTTGAGTTCTGTGGAGTTAGATGAGCAGTTAATGGAGTTGTGTTCAGTTTGACTTAGTTGAACTAGTTGTATTTAGTCTAACTGGCCAATAGACTAAGTGATGAGTTGTACGAATTAGTTATTAATTAATTCACTAATTATTAACTGATAATGCAACTGAAGAATACATTAGTTAACTTAGTGCATGGACAGTTCAGTGGAGACAAGTGTTAGAGGTAAGTGAAAGGGTGAGTTGTCACTATTAGTTGTGCATGAGATTTGCACATGCAATGGATTGAGTAATGCCAATGAGGCCAAGAGAAATTGTAGCTTTTCCTCACGTGATTTTTCCAAGTGAATACGAGTTTTCTTGAGCCACTACCATCCATTCTCTTACAGGATTGTGCGGTGGAGGCAGGCAAAGTAGCGGAGGAGATTTGAACTTGTGATTGATTTAGATCTGAGCTAGTTTGTGTGTAACAGGCGGAGATAGTACTGAGTACTTGTGAGGATTATTGTACTATGTATTATTACATGTTCTCAATCAATATAATATAAAGATAGTTTGGGTTTTTAGCGAGATGCTTTCCCCGGGAAAATACTGTGTTGATATGTGTGATTGGTGCTTCTATGTGCGCATGTTATTGTTTCTGCTTCTGTAAATTGATGATCAACGTAGAGGAGGTTATGTATTATGCATTTATTCTGCAATAGTGTATAATCAGGATATTCTCTGTGAATATTTGTCATATTATTCAAAATTTCTACATGGTATCAGAGCTCTTTGATTTGTAGAAAAAGTTCTACAGGATATGAAAGCGAGGATTGATCATCAGACCTATTATTCAAAAAGTGTTTACATTTTATTTCTTCAAGCAGAGTCTGTAATCGGACCAGGTAGCTTCTAGATTCATCCTTCTTTTAGAAGGTGAGATATCTGGTGAATGCCCATACAATCAATCTCTGTATGAGAAATACTTTGTTCTCACGAATTTTAGATCAGAAGAGGTTGAGTTTTGAGCTGGTGGAATGGCGCTCAAGGATAAAACTCAGAAACATTAGGTGTGAGAATGGAGACAGTATGCCCCAGTATCTCACGAAGTTCACCCAATGCCGAGATGAGCTAGGAAGTGTGGGGGTAACTGTTGAGTATGAGGATATGGTGAGTCTAGCTCTCCTTAGCCTTCCTGAGAGTTGGCATAGCTACCAGGACTCGATGAATGGAAGGGAGAAATTTCCAGGATGGGAGAGACTTTGGTCGGATCTTGTGGAAGAGGAGATTAGATGGAACAATAGAGATAGTTCTTCATCTATGCATGATGAGGAGAACTGTGCCTTAGCAAGTAAGGTGAATAAGGGGAAGGGGAAGGTTTCTCTTTCCGAATCTAGTTCTTCCAATAATGGGAAGAAGGTTGAAAAGTCAAAGGTGAGATGCTTTCGTTGTCATGAGTTGGGTCATTATGCTAATAATTGCCCAAAGAAGAAGTCCAAGAAGGGATCCAGGGAAGGATTTGAAGGTGGGGCACTTGCTTAACAATTTGAGTTGGATTTCACACTCTTCGCATGCATGGTTTCATCCATGATGGGAAGTGGTTGGTTTCTTAAGAGTGGAGCTTCTTTCCACATGACCGGAGACAAAAGTTTGTTCAATACTTTGGAGGAGAAAGATCTCTAGATACTCATAGGGATGGGTAATGATGAGAAGTATAGTGTCTCAGGTGTAGGCATGGTTATTTTTCAAAGGGAGCATGGAGCTCGCCTTACCTTGACTGATGTCAAGTATGTACTAGGACTGAAGAGAAACTTGGTGTCGATCGTGATGCTGGAAGACAAAGGCTATGATGTGGTCTTCAGAGAGGGAAAGGTTTTCCTTAGACACATTATCGCTAGATAGGTGAAGCAAATTGGTTCACAGGTCAAGAACTTGTATGCTGTTGAGGTTCAAGATGCATGCAAAGCCTTGACAACAAGGCAACTGATGGAGACTTGGTGGTTGAGAGGGAGGGTATATCACCTCCAAACATGCAGAGCTAGAGGAAGTCTCAGACAATTATGGAGGAGCCATGATTGGTGCAGCAGCTTCAGGAGGTTGTGGAGTAGCCACAATAGGGGAATATGAGTGGAGATCGAGTACAGACATCTACTCATACAGAGACCTCCAGTAGGGGGAAACTTCGAGCTAGGTGGGCTGAGGGATCACATGTAGCCATACCTCTAGGTAGGAGGTGGGGCAATGTAGAGTGATCATCCCAAGGAGGACGGGCAGGATCCTTGAGGTACCCAACCTCTTCGATGAGACCTTGCTACGAGAGCCCTGATGTGGAGTAGCAGGAACTGACTGATTGGGTAGAGATAGATGCGGATGGAGCGGAAGAGAGAGAGACAATGCAGGGAATCCTAGGACAATGCACAACATGCAGGCTGCAACAATGCGAGAGGCACAAGTATTTTTCACAGTGCTAGGTGGCACAGAGAGGTGTGCAATGGTGCGAGATGCATGAAGATGTTGCAGTAGCGTAGATGTCAGAGAGGGAGAACTTGTTAGCAGTAGGTAGAGCTTTAGCATCAGAGTATGTTCCTAGCCCAACAGAGTGGTCAGTTGGGAGTGTTTTTTGTTCCAAGTGTTGTTGGAGCAAAGTGGACTGGGCAGATGTGTTGCATGCAGAACATTCCAGAGTTAAAGGATCGGGTTTGAGAGGAAGCATTTATTTATGAGAGGGAGTGTTGAAAAGTGTGCAAAAAGAAATGCTTGTTGAGAATGCAACAAGATGACGGAGCTTAGTGGAAAGGAGTCGCCTTCACTAAGTGGTCCTGCAGGCAAGTTTTGGCACAAAGTCTATTTTTAGACATATGGATCATGGTCTATGAGTTGCAGGATGTTGTTTATGGATGATTGGTCATGTTGGGAAAAATAGATGGAATTCTATTTTTTGGATCACAGCGGTGTGATGAGAGTCTATTTTTAGACTGTCAGTTAAAAATAGAAACAGTCAAATATTATTAGCCCTTAGTAATATTTGGACTCTAAACTTTATCTTATTCTCTTGGAGCACTTCAGTTGGAGCTATAGATGTGGCACATGCAATTGACTGAAGGAGTCACGTGGTTACCTATGGGTTAACTGAGCTATTGAATGAAGGACTTCAGTTAGAACTCAAGTGGTTGAGCTTTGTGGAGTTATATGAACAGTTAATGGAGTTGTGTTCAGTTTGACTTAGTTGAAATAGTTGTATTTAGTTTAACTGGCCAATAGAATGAGTGATGAGTTGTGTGAATTAGTTATTAATTAATTCACTAATTATTAACTCATAATGCAACTGAAGAATACATCAGTTAACTCAGTGCATGGACAGTTTAGTGGAGACAAGTCTTAGAGGTAAGTGAAAGGGTGAGTTGTGACTATCAGTTGTGCATGAGATTTTCACATGCAATGGATTGAGTAATGCCAATGAGGCCAAGGGAAATTGTAGCTTGTGCTCATATGATTTTCCCAAGTAAATACGAGTTTGCTTGAGCCATTATCATCCATTCTCTTGCAGGATTGCACAGTGGAGGAAGGCAAAGAAGTGGAGGAGATTTGAACCTGTGATTGACTCAGATTTGAGCTAGTTTATGTGTAACAGGTGGAGATAGTATTGAGTACTTGTGAGGAGTATTATACTATGTACATGTTCTCAATCAATATAATATACAGATAGTTGGGGTTTTTAGCGAGATGCTTTCCCCGGGAAAATATTGTGTTGATATGTGTGATTGATGCTTCTATGTGCACATGTTATTGTTTCTGCTTCTATAAATTGATGATCAACGTAGAGGAGGTTATGTATTATGTATGTATTCTACAATAGTGTATAATTGGGATAATCTCTATGAATATGTGTCATATTATTCAAAATTTCTACAGTGGTGGCGAGGGTTTTTTAGCTGCACCAAGGGTTGGTGGGTTAAAAAAGGTTTGTCGGGGAAATATGTGTTGGGTTGTGCTATATTCTTTCCACGACTAAACTACGTAGTGAACTGGGGGGTTAGAGGGGGGGCGGAGCCCCCCCTTCGTTGCGCCTATTGCGCAGCGGGGGGGTCATAGGGGGGGTGGCAGCCCCCCCTGTTCAAGGGGTTTGAGGGGGGCGGGTAGCCCCCCTCTACGGGGTTCGAGGCAGTGCCTCGAGAAATTTTTTTTTAGATCCTATATTAGGTTGGGAGAACCTACCTATGGTTTTCGGTCCATGGTTTTGGACGCGATGTTTTTCAGTCCATGGTATTGGATGCTTCAGCATGTATAAATATGTATTGTAACATTGAAAGGAATATAATGAAAAATCTGGTAGCCTCGGTTTTGAGATCCAGTGGGAAATCGCTGTGTATATGTGTTTTATGTGTTATGCTCTCGCATTTTTATTTTTCCTGTGATTTAGAATTCGTATGCAGGTAATTTCTGTACGGGGTTAAAACCTACAATTTTTATGGTGAGGATGGAACATCCATAACCATGCACATTTATGACTTTTTTAAAATTTTCCAATCTTACAAAACCTATGATTAAGGGTTTTCTTGTGTGCTTTTCTTCCTCACCCTTGAAGGTTATGTTAATCAATGGTGTTGTACCTGACCACCTGCCTCCATCCATTCTTTCTATCATTTCCTAAAGGATCTTTATCAAGAATTTGATAGGTATAATTACCAAGATGTTTGTAAAAGAATCAATCACTTAAGAATGAAGCCTAATGAATTAGTTGAGGATATTTCTAATCAATTCCTTCACCTTTCTTATGATTTTTCTCAAGAAGATATGGATATATATTTCTTAAAACAAGATTTTAAGCACTTGGTTCTTATCGCTTTACATGGTGAAACTGAACCCCTTGATTTTCCTACTTCCCCAACTCTTGTGAATCACGAGACACCTCTAATTTAAGAGAAGAAATTTACGACTCCTTTTCTTCTTTTTCCTCCTCATTTTTCTATTCTGATGAGGGTGCCTTTATGTGATGTCAATAAGATTGGAAAATATTCAGATCAAGTTCCTAATCCATGTCCTCACTCTCTGTCTATTTTTCATAACTCAGATTCAATGGAGAAATCATAGAATGGCTCCTTAAGCCCATGGTGAAGATAAAATTCTCCATTCCACAACATTATATTAGTATTCATAACTCCAGTCTCCAATATGATTTAGATTTTTGTTTTCCTGATCCAAATGGAAAATGGCATCAAACCATGGTATTCATCCACCCATGCAATTTATCCATGGTATTGTAAGTGGCATCCACCCATGGTATTGCAAGTAAAGTCCACCCATGGTATTCATTCACCCATGGTAATTTCCCAAGGTATTGTGACATCCACCCATGTGATTCTTTCACCCATGGAATTTACCCATGGTATTGTAACTGAAAAATACTATAAGTATCAAGTCACATTTTTTAAAAGGATAGATTGTCCACCACAACGTAGCTTTTATAGTTATTATTTATTTTAATAAAAGGTTTCTTTGTGGTTTTGTTTATTGGGCATTCTCCTATTTTTCTTCTGGCCATTCAATTTTTCAGAACTTGGGGCATCCGCCCTGTTGGAAAACTAATCCTTAATGGGTTAGTGTGGAAGCCGAATGGACAAAAGGAGTCCAAGAGACCTTGGGATGTGAAACCCAACGGTCAAACAATGTACTATAAATGTATATCATTTGTCAATAAAAATTGTACTTGCATGTTTCATCTTTCATATTGCTCTTGCTCCCATGTGTGTTTAACATGGTACCAGAGTAGGCGATTGTTGGTCCTGCTCCAATGTGAGCCACTTCTTTTGTGGTCTCCATATACATGTTAGTTCTGCCTTTCTCCTAATCAAAGTTGATCAGAATTGCCACCTTATAAAGCGTTTTACTATGTGCTGTACACTGCTCTGACATGGTCTAACATTGGTATACATTGATGCTGCTCATTACAAGGCTCATGTTACTATGCGTTGATGCTGCCAAAGGTCCCAGAATTTGGAGTGTTGGCTATATTGTAATGAATGTAAGACAGTGCGCTGTGTGTTCAGAGGTCTGCGTGTAAATGTTCTAGAATGCGCTGAGGGTACTTGTTTAAAGCTTGAAGATGTTGAAGCCATAGATACCTGCATTAAATTTGAAAATCGTTGAACGAATTCACACTTGCCCATCTGACCAAATTCAGTTTTCCATATATACGCTGCGCTGCTCCACCTGCTATTAACCATTTATTCTAGCTGCTCATAAACATCCATACACCGCTCCACTCTAATTAAATAGTTTCATTATGTTATGCATTTGCTTGAAGTCTGTGGTATTACATTAACGCTGCCAAGCCTGTGGTATTACATTAACACTGTTGTTAATTGCTGAAGGGCATGCTAGACGGTTTATCATTGGGTTTTCATCGCTGTACTTGTATATCATCGAATGACAGGTTTCTTTTACAAGCATGGAATCTCAAATTCAACCGCAGTAATAAATTTGCGGGCTTATGCGTCGTTGCGTTTGATCTGATAAGTGGGGTGGATTTTTTTCAGGAATTGTGCTTTTCGTTGTCGATTGGGCTCTGCAAATCCTCCACGGGAGGGTTTGTTGGGGGTTCTAGAAGTTTTTGTCGGTTATTCTGCATGCAATTTTGTGGCCAGGGCATGTTTTGGGAAAATTAGGTTTGGTGAAACCGTTGGTTAAAAGATGCAAGGCCTGGAAAGGAATGACAGGAATGCAAAGAAATGAATTTTAGAGATCTTTCTTATTGGTTTTGAGGGAAAAGTTGAGGGGTTTTCCCTTCGCTGTAGGAGAATCTAGAGAGAATGAGGATGCTGTCTTGAATGAGTTAACATGTGCTCAAAAATGGAGGTGCGCAAACAAGCACCCTTGTGTGATGTAGCCACACCTGTTGGAGTACCTTCTGCAATTATGCCTTCTCTTGTTCGAAGGACTAATGAGGAGGCTGATCTTGATGGAGCAGCGACTTCCATGTTTATTGATGGAAAATCGCAGGACTTTGTCCACCCTTTGAAAGAAGTCACTTGTGAAGAGTAGCTAGTGTTATTATGCTTGGGATCGATTTGGATTGATACTTGTACCAGGTGATGTGTGCAGGGTTATCTGTCTTGGGTGATGTAAGAATTATTCATATATCCCGGATCGAGTAGTATTTATAGTACCATCTGCTAGAATTAACATCGCTTCATTCAATTCTTGGTGATGTGAAGGCCAAAACAGTTTCTGAATTGACAAGCCTAGTGGCTTCATTCAATTCCTGTGGAGAGTACAAGACTCATGATCCACATTTCAGAAAAACACGAACATGCATAGTTAAAATATGTAGAAGAAAATCGATGAGTGATAATGCTACGATTCAAATTTTGCTTTCATATATTTTACAGTTTTTGAAAAAAATTGAGAATAATGGTTGGAGTTACAAATATCCATCCGAATCATATAACGTTTAGAAATATTTCATAAATAGACAATAGAGATCACATAAAGAACACATAACACATGCCAATGTCCTTCATGTCAATCTCCCACTCTACTTGAAGCAATATTTATATATATATTTCTTAAATCTTTGGCAAGATTTATAGTAGAGTTTTCAGCTAACAATGGATTGGCACAATAGGCTCTCTAACAAAAGCTAACTCACTCTTAATAATCCACTTAGATGTTGAGGTGGAGCCGGAAATGGTTGTAATGGTTAAACCCACTGAGGAATGCTCTTTCTTTCTATTGAAATATTGATCAGGAAGTTGCTTATGTTGTGGACACTGTTTATTTTTACACAGCCAGTGGAGAGTGTTGTGGGAGGTTCTGAAGGAAGCCCTTGGGAAGGTTCTGGTGCCCTTTTTTCTGTGTAATCAGATTGAAGAAGTTGTTGCCTCTGATCGTCTTCTTTATTCATCATTGCAATCTTGTTGTCAAATTAAGGCTTAAGAACAATTCACAGAAAATTAGTCTATGTAAATGAGAATACCTGTTATCGTATTACTCTGAGCACCTAGTCATACTGTCAATTTGGCATTCAAAATTCAATTCTTCATAAAATTATTCCCACTACAGGTTCTCTTGGATTCAAGGCTGGTACAGGGACATATCCTTTTGAGGCCTGAATTGCTTGTTGGAAGTTAAATTCTCAGGTGAATTGGAGAAAATTCATTTTTGAATGAGGAGTCTGCTTTCCGGATGTCATCATTCTTTGTGTGTTGAATCTATTGCAAGCTGATTGATTTGAAGTTGTTTCCATAATTTTATATAAAAGAGCAATTGGTGTCCATCTTTTCCTCATTGTTTTACTATTTTTCGAGGTTAAAAATGGCTCCAATTGGTGCAATATTAGAGTCACTAGACAATCTAATACTCTCTACTATGGATAATACAATCAAAATCAGCAAAGAGTTTCTCACTGATATTCACAGTTGTTTACAAGATGTACATGATAAGATTGAATTTTTGCAGCTTGAATCTCAACTACAACAGGAAGAATTACAGCAGTGGAGTCATCAATCTGAACCTGTTTCTGTTCAGAGCAATGAAGCAGACTCCCATAAACAACAAGACAATATTGTTGAAGTTCATTCAGATCCAGTACCCAATAAAGCAGCAGTTGTACATGCAGATGCAGAAACTCAGTCTGCATTTCCCAAGCCCATCATCGGAACTTGGGAACAACTTGTCCACAACAAGTACAAAACTGGTCTTGGATATGAGAAGGACTTGTCTTTTCATATTCCAGACTACTCCAAATCAATTGAGTTTCAGAGTGCTAGATTCATTCATGACAGTTCACCTGCTCCTCGTGAGAGTTCACCTCCAGCTGTTTCAGATTATGCCCCTCTTCCACAACAACAACAACAACAAAAAATTGTGAAATGCCAACACTGTGACCAAGTTGGCCATTTGAAAGATCACTGTTTTGGTCTTCATCCATGTAAGCACTGTCATAAAACCAGCCATTCTTCACACAGATGCTTTAGAAAAAAATGTCCTGCAAGAACAAATATTCATCTTGGATGGATTGCTTCTTGGCCAAGAAGATATTCCAAACACATGTCAGAACTTGTTCCAGAGTATTGAACAGTCTTGTAGTTGAGTTTTCTCCATCATCTCACCTTGTATCTGACAGGGGGGGAAATGATAGTCATCTACAAGCTTCAAAGTCACATCAAGCGAGCCTGAGCCACAACCTACCACACCAGTTTCAGATTTGTAGCTAGAAACAAAGATGCCCGTGAACATGCCTTCAGTTGGCAATCTGGGACACTTCCTCTAGCAGAAGACTTTAGCTTCTTGCCAGTTTTTGAAGAATTCCAGGAACAAAATTGGGGACACTTCCTCTAGCAGAAGACTCCAGCTTCTTGCCAAATTTGGAAGAGTTCCAGGAATCACATTATGCATTCCAGAGTTGTTGGTCATCCTTAAACCATCACAAGTTGAGACTTCCCTTTTCAGGTTGAATTTCTCCCTTTTATGTGGGGTGAGACCTCCCTTTATTGGTTGAAGGTTTCCCTCTTCAAAACAATAGGATCACTTCCTCTAGCAGAAGACTTCAGCTTCTTGCCAGTTTTGGAAGAGTTCCGGGAACTACACTAAGCGTTCCAGTGTTGGTGGTCATCCTTAAACCACCGCCCTTTGTACCAACATTTCAGAGAGCACATTCAACCTAGTATTTCCATGCATTTTTTTCACATTTTTTATTACAGCTCTCTTCCTAGACTCATACATAACCAATCGGATTAAGGGGGAGAATGTTGGACAACTAATTCTTAATGGGTTAGTGTGAAAGCTGAATGGACAAAAGGAGTCCAAGGGACCTTGGGATGTGAAACCTAACGGTCAAACAATGTACTATAAATGTATATCATTTGTCAATAAGAATTGTACTTGCATGTTTCATCTTTCATATTGCTCTTGCTCCCATGTGTTTTTAACACGCCCCACAAGATCTATTTCAATCTTTTAGATCTTGGGGGCTCCCATGTGTGTTTAACATGCCCAAAAAGATCTATTTCAATCTTTTAGATCTTGGGGGCCTGCCCCCAAGATCTGGATCAGTGGTATCAGACCAGGTTACGACTCCATGGGAATATGGGTTTGATGCATATTTCATTTTCAAAGTTTTTCAAAAATCTTCAATAATCTTCATGCACTTCCTACGTCCTCCACATAGCACTTTCTCAAGCCAAGCAGGAAGAATGTTTTGTTTTTTTATTTTTTTGGAGATTTTTTTTTGGGTGACACGTTTTCAGATCAGATATGAAAATTTTGGTGAAAAATTTACAAAGAAAAAAATAGATCTAGATTTCTTGCGAAAAAAATACCCAAATTAAAAAAAAAAATCAGCCGAATCGGAGTCAGGATGAGGGAGATATCACTTATTTAAAATCAGCTATGTTGTGGAATTTTTTTCGAACGACAATTTGTGGACATTGACTCTCCTATCATTTTTGGAAGTTTTTGTGCAGCATTTTAGAACAATGATTGCATATCTAAGCTCCTCTTAGAAAATCATCCAATTTCAAAAAAACAATGGGTCGAATCAAAGTTCGGATGTGGGAGATATCACCGATTTAAAATCAATTATTTTTTTTCAGAACTTGTGTGACGACGAAATAGTTGTAGTGTGAATATGAGATTCCAAAGTGTTCAGATGAGGATTTCCAACATATGGGAAGATGAAGAATGGTCATTATGTTTCCAAAAATAGGTTATAATAAATATTTTGAGTTATATTAACCAATCCATTTTAAATCTGGAGCAACATTTGGAGCAGGTTCCATTTGGAGACGTGCCCTCCAACCCCGCTTTAGTAGGCACTTGTTTCACACTCATCAGTTTCAACATATTAGCATCTAGCTTAGGTTCTTTGGAGACATTCCCTCCCACCCCAGGCTATGTAGGCACCTACTAGTTCATCAACAATCAACATCATGGTTATGGGTCAACCGCACAAAATCCTTATCATTGTAGTCCATTTGCTAGGCCGCACACTATTAGTATCATAGTTGGTCAAAATAATTACAGGGCATCTATATCGTCGGATCTTCGTTTATCATGGTTATGGGTCATCCACAAACCCATACTTTATCGAAGTCCATTTTCTAGGCTACACACTGTCAGTATCACAGTTGGTCACAAGCATTACAAGGTATCTATATCCTTGGATCTTCGTTCATAACGGTTATGGGTTAACTAGACAAAACCCTTCTATTCAGTGACTCTTCATATTCAACAAAGGCTTCGTAAGAGGGAACTTCATGCAATGGGGACCATTTCTTCTTAAGGAGGGAGGAATGATCCAAATGGAAAATGGCATCAACCCATGGTATTCATCCACCCATGGAATCTATCCATGGTATTGTAAGTGGCATCCACCCATGGTATTGTAAGTGAAATCCACCCATAGTATTCATTCACCCATGGTATTTTCGCATGGTATTGTGACATCCACCCATGGTGTTCATTCACCCATGGAATTTACCCATGGTATTGTTACCGAAAAATATTACAAGTAACAAGTCACATTTTTTAAAAGGATAGATTGTCCACCACAATGTATCTTTTACAATCATTTTCCGTTTTAGTAAAAAGTTTCTTTGTGGTTTTGTTTATTGGGCATTCTCTGCTTTTTCTTCTGGTCATTCAATTTGTCAAATCTTGGGTCCCTCCATCCCCAAGATATATTTCAATCTTTTAGATATTGGGGGCCTGCCCCCAAGATCTGGATCATATCCTCTACCATCTACATGCCATGACTCTTTGTACTATGATCCACCAAATCAATCTACTCCATCAGCTAGTTTTTCACACTTTCTCGATTTCTGAGTTATTAGTTCAAATTGTGATCAGGTACAAGGTAGTAACATTACACAAACAAAGAAATATGAAGGTGAAGATTATTTCAATATTTCTTCTATTTTCCAAAATCCTCCATATAAAGATGATACACTTCCATTCTTTGATTATTTCCAATATGCTAATCTCAGTAGTGAATCAAATGTAATCAATTCTTTCAATCAATTTGTAGCTTTGGGCAACAATCATTCTGATGACGATGATTCTGTTGATGTATATGATGATGAATGCCCAAGTTCTGCAACTGATCTTTTGTTTTATCATAAATATTTTAATTTAGATTTTGAATTTGATTCGGTCAAAGAAGAATTTCTTATCAAAACTTCCTCTTCATCTCACTATCCCTTGTTCTCTACTATTTTTGATGCATATACTTGCGATGAAGGTACTCTATTCTCTTCAAGTTCTTCATCCAATGAGTTAACTTCTCAATTGACACAAGCTGGTGAGATTATCCATGATGAAAATAAAAATAATTAAATCATTGAATACTCTTTCCATCCCTCACCATCTCTTATGTTGCATGTAAACAACTCTCCAAACCAACTTGATCATGAAATTTTTTTGATTCATATATCTAAATATTTGAAATTAGATGAATATTTCAACTTGAGTAATCTAGTTGTTCGAGTTGTAAAATGTGATAAAACCAATGACAAATATGGCTTCCATCCAGTTAATACTGACCTCATCGAAATTAGTGAAAGAAACCATCTTCACACCATGTGTGATCTGGTTCAATCTTCAGAATTCAATTTTACAATCATTGAAAGTTCCAAGACTTGTCTGGGAGTCAAGGCGCTTCAAATTCCATTGATGGTTATGTTAGGATCTTGCAACTCTAGAAATACCCCTGAACTAAGTTAGGTCTAGTTTTCTATGCAAAACTCCTACTTCTACATGTTTTTTTAATGTAAATTCATTCTTAAATATATTGGAAATTTTGGATATGATCTCTCGAACTTTCAAGATTCGATTTCCTGTCGGATTCAAGTTTTTATTTCAAATGATTCATCTTCATACAAGTCTCCTATATCAAACTTGAGTTTGGAATGTGTATCTCTCATAGAATCATGGAATTGTGAAGTTGATTATTCTAAATATTATCTTTGGCCAAATTAGGAGTCATACCTGTCACACTCTTTTGAAAATAATAATTTCCTCATCTGTCTTATGAATATTCTGATGTTTGTAATTTTCTTCATCACACTTGAAATCCTCTTGAGTGTTAGTGAATGCATGGATTATTTGATGAATACAATTCGTCTTCACTTGTTTTACATTGACTGGCTTCATGTCTTTTTTATACTATCATTTATTTTTAATCCTTTCAATGATTACGATGCTAGCACAATGCGTAACCATTTACAAGAAAATTGTATGTTACGTTTGTCATGTCAAGAAGTGATTCTATTGTGCAAAGAATTTATGATACTATTCAAAATGATTTATATTCATTTATTACAAATTAGGAATTTGATTCTTTAATCATCCCATATGATCATTATTCTATCTTTGATGACTATCATTCATTTTATCATTTTCCCACCAGTATATCCAATGATAAATGTTTTACATCCTTCAATTTTCAACTTTCAACATCTCACTATTTAGATTTTTGTTGAGTGGTTGAGGCACTTCAGCCTTCGTTGATGGTTGTGCCAGTTCCTCATTGTCTCGCCATGACTACCAAATATGATTAAATCTACTTTCCACAACAATATTCCCATCATAATCTCATGCCTCTAATTGAAAATTCATCTTTTCAACGATTTTAGTTTCTTCAAGAGGACTATCATGAATATTACGATCCAATCGATGAATGGTTGGAACAGTCTTACCAAGAAATTTCTATCACAAATAACAAATTTTGATCTTTCCTCCCTCTTACTAAGGAGTTTGGTGCAGATGGAGACACAATTGCAAGAATCTTAAGAGGTTTGTTGAATGATGGTTCTCATAAAAAAGGTAAGAATATAAGCTGGTTAGAAGCGGTGGACATGGCCTATCTTTCTGTTGATAGGAAAGACCTTCGAATTTTTATGCAAGCTATTGAAGTTCTTATCTTTCTTGTTACACATTTCGTCATATATGTTTTAATCGATCGTATCTTTTTCATTGCAGGTTAGAAACAACTACAGTGGATTAATTGGAAATTATATTATACATGACCCCAACCTTCGGGATCTCTCTTTGGCACATGAAATAAATAAATGTTGATGCATATTCCTATATAAATAAATAAATAAAGGTGAAAGAACACAAATTATTCCTATGGAGAGAGGTGAAGAAAGCAACTCTGTTGGGGTACTGTCTAGGCTTGCTGGTAGTGGAGTAATGTTTGTGTCCCTGAAGTGACTCAACTAGGGTACTATCTAGGCCTGCTCGTAGTGGAGCAAGATTAGAGTTGAAAAAATATAATTTGAAAATATAAAGCTTGTGAACTTCATTCTCCTATCGTGATTTGAAACATTGTGGGAACACTGCTCTTCTGTCTGTGTTTAACTGAGTAAAGGAATGAAGGGGACTATGTTTATGCATGAGGTAAGTGGGGAAGCCATGGTAATATTAATGATGAATCAATACTTCCTAACTAGACCCTGTACAAAAGAATTGACCAAGGTACAAAAGATGGAGTTCTACGAGTGTGTCACCAAGTGTAGTCGCTGTGACAAACACCCTCCAAAATTTTGCGTACACTCGAATTTTGGATCCTACTATGGATCTTGTGATTGATCATTCCATAGCCACTTCTTGGTTGGGTAATTATTTTGTGCTCCCTTCTTGTATCAGAAATTTCAAATTCACTTGCTCACACATGCTCAGTGTGCAGCAAGTTCACATCCTTTTATGTAAGCTTGGACAAGCATAACATGTTCCTTCAAGACCGTGCCTATGAAATGTCCAATTGATGTTGAATTTCAATGCACACTAAAAACGATAGTTTCTCACATTATAGTTGCATTCATACTTCCACTTTAGTGAATTTTGTAAATTGTCGCTTTCACACACCTTTGTTTTTGCAAGTGTCATTTTCATGTTTTTGGCTATCATTTTCACTTTCCTTCACTCTATCTAGTATCATTTTGATCGAGGTGGATATTGGTGGCCACTTGCCTATTCCACCTAGACCTTCACCATTGTTTCTTTCATTTTTTTAAGTTTCCATAATTGTAGCACAATTTACTATCTTTTGCAGTTTTTTAGGTCTTGAAGTTCCGGAGATGTCTTGAGGCCCTAAACAACGTTTTTTTTTGGAAAAATGGCTTTAGTCATTTTGAAGGAAATCACATTAGAAGTTGTATTACTCTGAGATATATTTCCAACAAGGTATCATACACATTAAATGGAGATAATATGACCAAGTTATGACCCTAGGAAGTTGGCTGCCCAACTAACCCCAACGGGGCCCATAAAATCTTGGTGTTACATCTCCTTAGGTTAGGGTTTTGGTTATTTAGGGTTTTATTTTATTGTTCAATAATAAAAATTCCCTTGAGCATCATTTTAACTCACTTTAGAGGCATGTAGCTTGTCAAGTCCCTATAATACTAGTGATTACCCCATTACTATTATAGTTGTATCCCTTATTAATATTATTGTGCTCCTATTATCGCCATATTGTTATTATTGTGCCCCATAGAATCCCTCTACTGTTATTTTTGTGGCTTTATATTATTATTGTTAGGTCAATTGGGCTATATTGTGACTCCTTAGACTCCTATATATAGAAAGGAGGTTTTGTCATTTGAATAATCCAAGAATTGTTCATTTATGTAATGTAAAGGAGGTTGCCCCCTCGAAGAGGCTAAATTCTAAGGCGTTGATCTATCTTTTCTATCTTTTTGTGAGCTTGTGTCATAACATTTGATATCAGAGCTTTAGATTCTAGGGTTTCGCTGCTCCAAATAGGTCATCATGGAATTTTCGCTATAACTTTGTTTCTGCAATGTTTCAAAAGTTAAAAAAAAACCCATTTGAGATGAAATCGCACTGAACCTCGAATCTGAATTTCAGAGCTTTTGTGCTATATTTGCAGAGATATGGTTTGAGGAAGTTGGTCTTTTTGCAGACTCCTGAATTTCATTCCAAACAAGTGACCCGAGGAAAACTGTCATAACTTTCTCTTTGAGAATCAGATTGAAATTTCGTAAGAAGGTATAGAAAGAGGACGAATGGTAGTTTCTTGTATATATTTTTTTCAGAGCCAAAGGTCGAAACAGTGACTTGTGGCATGCCATACAAGTTCGCTCTACTAAACTAGTCTATAATCAGGTCACTGTAGGAGATTTGGCATAACTCTTCCCTGGAGAATCCAATTTGGATGAGACTGGTGGCATTGGAAAGAGAATACAGAGGGCTACTGCAGCTCATAATTTTAGAACTGGATGATACGAAATTATAGACATACATCAGATTCAATATCAAGCTCCTATAAAGTGAAAATAGGTGTGTAGTTTTTTCTTTAAATTTTTGCATAAGCTTGGTTTGAAAAATTAGTTTGAAGGAATTCAAAGGGCATAGTAAAGCATTATTATCAGTAATTGATGCCCTGAGGAAAGAAAATGCAAACACCTAGTAAGAAACCTGAAAGCTCTAACATGACTCATGAAGAAGAGGAAGAAATGTAACATGATATATCAAAATTACGAGACCAAGTGCAACAAGTGTCACTCACGAAAAAAGTAATAGAACCTAAGATGGATGGTTTAAAGAAAGATGTAGAAGCTAAGATGGATGGTTTAAAGAAAGGCGTATAAGCTAAGATGGATTGTTTAAAGAAAGGTGTAGAAGCTAAGATGAATGATGTGGAAGCTAAGATGGATGATTTGAAGATAGATTTGAAGACAGACATGGAAGA
>APFE031208987.1:73463-137471 GCA_000404065.3 Pinus taeda
AAGAGCCACAAACTCCGGCTGTGAGAAGATCAGCTCAAGAAAGAAGGCAGCCAGAAAGGTATAGTCCATCTGCTTTCTCTTCAAACTTTGCTTTGTCTGTTACTGATGATGATCCCAGAACTGTGAAGGAAGCAGTGGATTCAGAGGATGGAAAACTCTGGAAAGAGGCCATGGTTGATGAAATGGCATCTTTTGCACAAAAATGAGGCTTGGGATCTGGTGGAGTTGCCGGCTGGAAGAAAACCCATTGGCAGCAAATGGGTGTTCAAGAAGAAGACAAATGCAGAAGGGAAGGTGGAGAAATACAAAGCTCGATTGGTAGAAAAAGGTTATTCCCAGGTGGCCGGGAATTTGATTTGGTGATCATTTTTTTCTTCCTCGTTTCTAAGGTAACTTTATGATTTACTTTTTATCTGTTGCTGCTGCTTTTGATTTTGAGGTAGAACAGATGGATGTGAAGACAACATTTCTTCACGGGGATTTGGGAAGAGGGAAATCTACATGAAGCAACTGAAGCTTTCTGGAAGGTAAGAAAGAACTAGTATGCAAAGTAAAGAAGTCTTTGTATGGGTTAAAACAGTCACCAAGGATGTGGTATCAGAAATTTGATACATTTATACAGGGACTTGGCTTCACCAGAAGCAAAGCAGATCATTGTGTGTATTTTTAAATTAATTGGTGACCGTGTTATTTATCTGGTCTTGTATGTGGATGATATGTTGTTGGTTGGAAATGACAAAGAAATTATCCAGGATTTGAAGACCCAATTGTCCTCCAAATTCGACATGAAAGATCTCGGTGCTGCAAACTATATTTTGGGCATGGAAATTAAAAGAGATCGGGCAAAGAGGAAGCTCTGGTTAAACCAGAGGAAGTATGTCGAGACAATATTGCAGAGGGTTACTATGCAGGATAGTAAACCGTTGAAAAGGTTCCTATTTCTGTAGGTGTGAGGTTATCTATTGAACAGTGTCCCAAGACACAAGAAGAGGAAGAGGACATGTCCCGTGTTCCATATGCAAGTGCAGTCGGTAGCTTGATGTATGCAATGGTCTGTACTAGACCAGACATTGCACATGCCATGGGAGTATTGAGCAGGTTTATGTCAAAACCAGGGAAGAAGCACTGGACAACAGTGAAGCGGGTTTTCAGGTATTTGCGTGGCACTAGTGATTATGGTTTGTGCTACCAAGGAAGACCAGGATTGGACAGAGTGTTGCATATCCGTGGCTTTGTTGATGCAGACTGGGCTGGAGATCTGGATCAGAGAAGATCTACAAGTGGGTATGTGTTTAACCTATTTGGAGGTGCAGTCAGTTGGATGAGTAAGAAACAATCTGTAGTGGCACTATCAACTACAGAGGCAGAATACATGGCAGCCACTCATGCAAGCAAGAAGCAGTTTGGTTGCAGAGATTGTGTTCAAGTATGGGGTTAGTACAGGGAGCTATAAGGATAGACTGTGACAGCCAAAGTGCAATTTTCTTGGCAAAGAACCCTGCTTATCATTCAAAGACAAAGCACATTGATGTTCAGTATCACTTTGTGAGGGATATGATAGAAGACAAAAAGGTGTTGCTTGGTAAAGGTGGACACTTTGAAGAATACTGCAGATGCATTGACAAAATCTGTGAGCTTTGAGAAGTTCTCTTGGTGTAGAGAAACAATGGGCATTTCAGGGTTGGAAAAATGACTAAGCTCTCCTGTGGCCCCCTGTGGAAAGAACACAACAAGTGGGAGATTGTTGGGTTGTGTTATATTCTTTCCACGACTAACCTACATAGTGAACTGGGGGGTTAGAGGGGGGGAAAATTCCCCCCTTCGTTGCGCCGATTGCGCAGCGGGGGGGTCACAGGGTGGGCGGCAGCCCCCCTCTATGGGGTTCGAGGTAACGCCCCGAGAAAATTTTTTTTGGACCCTATATTAGGTTGGGCGAACCTACCTATGGTTTTCGGTCCATGGGATTGGATGCTTCGGCATGTATAAATATGTATTGTAACATTGAAAGGAATATAATGGAAAATCAAGCTGGTAGTCTTAGTTTTGAGATCCAGTGGGAAATCTCTGTGTATATGTGTTTTATGTGTTACGCTCTCACATTTTTATTTTTCCTGTGATTTAGAATTCGTATGCAGGTAATTTCTGTACGGGGTTAAAACCTACAGTAACAACCATTTGAGATTGACGTAGATGCCTCTACTATGCTGTTAGGGCAGTCCTTACTCAAAAGGGGCAAGAAGTGGCATATCATAGTGAGACACTTTCAGACATAGTCTAAAAGTATCCCACTTATGACAAAGAGATGTATTCCATTGTGAAGGCCTGATGATAATGGAAGCATTACATTTTGGGGAAGGAAACAGTCATCCACATAGACCACTGGCCCTTGTAGTTCATATAGATGTAAGGTAAGTTGCAGAATGATCACCATCAAAAGTGTTCCACATACCTAAAATAGTTCCATTTGAATATCAAGTACAAGAAGGGCAAGACCAATAATGTTGCAGACTGCTTCAACTGACCACCGATTAGTTTACCATCAATCATGGATTTGACGATTGTGATAAACTATTGTGGGCACGAGACTTCTGATTGGCCACTTCTCTACACAAACGACCCAAAATTCAGCCACATATACCATACACTCTTGAAGGGTCAGCAAGTTCTAGATTTTCACCTCCATGATGCTCTGTTATGTCACATGGGACACATTTGTGTTCCTTCAAGTGAGCATGCCAAGGTGATTGGGAAGGGCACTATAGTTGGGCCATAGGGCATTTTGGGGTTGAGAAAATGGTGGCAATATTACAAAATTATTTATATTGGACAAATTTTCGACAAGATGTTGGGAAGTACTTCAGATCTTGCACTGCCTATGCCATTGCCAAACCGATCATCAAGAACAAAGGCCTCTATACTCTGTTGCCTACCCCTAGTCGACCTTAGGAATCCATCTCCATGGATTACATGTCAGGAAACCCTTCTACTACACATGGCAATGACTGTCTTTTTGTGTTTGTCGATAGATTCTTGAAGATGGCCATTATGGCGGCCTGCAAGAAGAATATCATAGTAAAAGCTACTACTAAAATCACCTTTGAACAAGTGTGTGTACAATTTGGGATCCCACAGTCTATCATATCAAATTGAAACAGTAGATTCCTCAATACATTTTGTTTCAGTCTCTGGATGATGCTAGACACCAAGCTAACTAAGTCCATAGCTTTCCATCCCCAAAATGATGGCCAAACACAAGTTGTCAAAAGGATGATCGTACACATTTTGCGAATGTACAACTAAAAGCATCCACACACATGGGATGAGAGCCTCCCCTATGTCCAACATATATATAACTGAGCACTCCACAACTCAACTGGTCATAGCCCTTTTAACGTGGGCTTGGGATTCTAGCCACTATGTCCTATTGATGTGGCCATACCATTTGCAGCGAATCAGGCAGATTTGGCTCATGTCCAGTTCAAAGCCGACAAGGAAAATAGCTTCATTGAGCATATTAAACACATCCACCAATAGGTCCATGAAATATTGGACAAATCCAATACTAAGTGCAAGCAATGACATGATCAACATTGGGTGCCACACAAGTTCCAGGTGGGTGACAATGTTTGGCTACATTTGTAGAAGGAGCGTCTCACTGGGACTCACTGCAAGATTCTTCCACTTCGATATGGGCCATACACCATCACCAAGGCTATGGGAGATAATTCTTTTGAGCTAAACATTTTCCCATTCCTTTTCTTGTACCAATGTTCAATGTTTAATGCCTTCGACCATACTTTCCACCATTATTAGACACACCCGACATTCCAAAACAACTCACACCAAGGGAGTTAAATACAGAATGAATGGAACAAGCTACAACTGATCAGATCATGGACATGCAGACCAAGAACAATCATCAGCAGAATATTCAACTGTATCGAGTTTTCAAAGCTTGCCAATTCCTACACCAAGGTAAATGGCTCACCAGGGACCAAGTTTAGCAAAATTTTCCTCATCTCATGGAGGAACCCAACGAAATGAGGACCGTTTCTTCCTAAGGGGGGAGGACTGATCTAGTTGGATATTTGTGGTTGTCCACCTATTCCACTTGTACCCTCACCATTGTTTCTTTCATTTTTTTTAGTTTCCTTAATTGTAGCACAATTTACTATTTTTCATAGTTATTCAGTTCCTAAACTTCTGCAGCCATTTTGAGGCCCTAAAGGACATTTTTTTTGGAAAAGTGGCTTCAATGATTTCAAGGGAAATAGAATCAAACACTAGATTTCTTAGAGAGATATTTCCAATGAGGTATCACATGCATCAAATGGAGATAATACGACCAAGTTATGACCCCCAAAAGTTGTCTGCCCAACGGGGCCTATAAACTCTTGGTGTTACATCTCCTTGGGTTAGGATTTTGGTTGTTTAGGGTTTCAACTTATTTTTAAATAATAAAAAGGCCCTTGAGCCTAATTGTAACACATTTCAGAGGCATGTAACCGCCACATCTCTTCTCAAAGATAAGCTACCATCGCGAGTATTAATTCTATTATGTTTGTAAGCATATTTCAATATTTGATATTAATGAAATGAAGTGTTATTTCTGCTGCATCTCTGTATTTATGATTATATCTGTAATTTTTTTTGTTCCTTTCAATTCCATCCACATATCGCAAGAATTGTTCACACTATAGCAATTGGCATCTGTTCCCATGTTGGTTTTCGCACAATGTATGTATTCTTGTTTTGGTGGTTTCAAGTGGTTATATTTGTGTGAAAGAGTTTTTCTAACCATGTAAACATCTGTCACACTCATTCCTAAAGTTTTTAGCACTATCACATAAGTATCGTTATGGTCGTCAAAGAGTGCACCTTCAATGTTACACTCGTCGTGAAGTTGTTGCAAGGTTGTTGCATTGAGGTAAATATATTTATTAAGATGTTTTGGATGACCTATGTTTTTTGTCATCAAAGTTTCTCAAGTGAGTGATCACAATCAAGTCATATCATTGTTCACATAAGTCTCTTCAGTCCTACACTTGGCCAATTTTCAAAAATTCTGCAGCAACCTAGCCTCATCTGACCTTCCTCAATTATGCACTACACATTTCTAACCCTCAAGATACATCCTTCTCCCTTGACGCTACGAAATGAATAGTTCATTCTTAAAAGGATTGTTGCACTGTGTAGTTCCAGTTCTCAAGCATGACCTTGCCTCCCATAATTGCACAATTCTTCCTCCCATCCTAGCCTTAACTATGCATTGCATAGTCTCTAGCCTAAGCTAATCCTTGAGATTTTGAATTGGAAAACTGCGCAATGTCCCAACCTCCTCTACCTCCCATAATTGTGCAGTTTTCCCAAGCAGTGAAAAGCCCTGTAGCTAAGCTCATTGAGTCAAGAATTGTACAATTTTACTCTTGAATGCTACCTAAACTGTGCACTGCACAGTCTCAAGGCTCAAGCCTTAGCCTTAAATCTTGAACTGTTGACTTGCGCAATCACTTGGGCTCCTCTTTTCTACTAAATTGTGCAATAGGCTGATTGATTCCACAGTCCCTCATCGTGTCACCCCGATATCCCTCATGATGCAATTGTATTCCTCAACCCAGCCTTAACTATGCACCGCGCAGTATCAAGGTTCAAGCTCACCCCTGATTGCCTGAGCTGTGTAATTGTGCAGTTACTTAGCCTCTTCCCCATCTTGTCATCTGATTTCAACCGAGTCAGTGGATTAAAATTCACCATCTTATATTAGGGGTTAATTAGATTGATATCGTTTTGACATGAGTGGATTGCGGACTTTGGTACTCTATCATGCTATGGCAAGATAATGAAGAAGGAGATGGAGAATGAGTAAATGTTGTAAGCCACTTATGGAGTTGAATAAATAAGACGATCATCGAGAGAGAAGACTTATGAACACCAAAATCTAATAGAATATGAAGATCACATGGAAGACCCCTCATTTTCAAGTCATAAGGAGGAGTGTTACAAAGTAATTTGTCACTGACCCCGTATCTCCTAATCGCGGGTAAAGACGGTCCCTCAATGGCATCTTCTCTATGTCATACGTAAAAAATGTGTGTCCACATCTTCCAAGTCACTCAAGAAGATTAACAATTCTCTTTAATCCTAAAGTTGACCCTTCTTTTCCCATGTTTCAAGATTGTCACAAGACAACATCATTTTGACTGCGACGATGACCCGGAGTGAACCAGAACGTTGCGACACCGTCACAAGGGTACATTTGTTCTTAGCGATGGTATGATTTTAGGAGTTTTCGCAAGTCATCAATATTCAGCTTGTGACGATAGCTCTGAAAACACTCTGACCTCGCGACTTCATCTCTGAGTCCTAGTGTTTGACTGACAACGACCTAGATATGGCGAATTAGTTCAAACATAATGCTTCTGGGTGGTTTTGGAACTATTCGTTGGGTCAAGGGAGTTTGCCTTTCCTCATTTGAAATGGTGGTTCTGAGTTTCAATAAACCTCCCATGAAGATAAGCTTCCTCTCCCTCATTTGTGGAGGCTCCTTCTCTTATAAAAACATCCTCCATGACTATGATTAGCTAGATTTTGGGTGTGAGAAAATTAGCAATTTCTTGGTGTTGGATTGATAGTTTGTAGCGTGGATTGTTGATAGCATAGAAATTGGTTGTGGAGTGTTAGTGTAAAATGGTTTTATAAGGAGGAAGATTTCCTTAGCATAGTACTAGTGATTTTGAGTGAGAGAGAGAGTCATCAGCTTTCTGGGAAACCTTTCAGAGTGAATGCTTATGGAGACAGACTGACTGGACTCTTCAAGGAAGCTTGCGATGTCAAGGCATGGTTGTAAGCTTTACTTTTGCTCATATTAATACAATCAATGGTGATTTCCTATGTCATATGTAAAACATATTTGATAGCTTATGGTTCCTTGACTTTGTAAGTGAATAGTTCATTGTTGTGCTCTATGATGTGTTTTGTTGTTCTCTTGTGTTGTTTTCGGTGAATCACTCATTAAAGAGAAGGAAATGATAGCCGAAACAACATAATGAAGACTCCATCAAACACCAGCATAAGGTAGGCTCTTTCAACAATGACTATTTAATGAATTAGCTATTGTTTTGTCATGTTGTGACTAGACCCACTCTAGGGCTAGCGGGATTGCCTCTCTCCATAGAGGGAACTTTACCTACATCACAAGTTGGCGACCATATTGGGGAGTCCTTTGTGTCTTGTCTCTTGTTTTGATCTTGCTTTTTTCTAATTGAATTACATAGTGTCTCTTAGTTTTGGGACCAAGCCATCAGTGTTCTAGGTTACTTGAGTAAATCTGGTAGTCGCCCTCATTTTCTGAGTGATAGGCCTAGTGCCTTTCAGTTTCCTTTGCTTTGTTTTTCCTTTTAATTGAGATTGTCACTGTTTAGATCTTAACAGTTGCAACGAGTTGCGCCTATCCTCTCTAATCAAACTATACGTCATGAATATCTCATCATACAATTGCGAAGATTCCTGAAATCAGACCATCACCAAAGACAGGTATACTCTTGTGACGACATCGCTCAGTTACTAGCTTTGTGCCTACGATGATTTAGCTTTCGTCTCATGTTGCGAGTCTAACCTCTACGGTGATTCCTGTAGGGTTGCTTTTCATAGCCCTGCCTCCTGAATAAGCCAGTGTAGCTTGTCCTATGTTGTCTCTTCCATCTTATTAAGGTCATTTTGACTGTGTGTGCTAAGGCATATCTTTTTTGGTTCTGTTTGTCTGAGTTTTGGGTTTTTCGGGTGTGTGACCTAAAATTATTTTATGGTTTCATCAAGAATTCACTTTTTTTAGGTTTCTTGTCTTGCTAAGATTCAGAGCTACGTCCACAACTGTCAGATTGACTTGTTTGAAGCCGATCCTTTACTGCTTGTATCCTTTCTGATTGGTCTATAGTGATTGGTTATCAAACTAGTTTGTCGTGTTGATTTGATTTCCATTCACTATCGAACATAGCTTACATTTGTTTTGATCGGTTAGGATTGCATTTTCTTGTTTTTCATTAAGTCCAAAAATAAAAAACATTGCATTCATATAGCATACGAAAGTGAAAGCATATTTGCATCAGTGAATTTTTCATGATTGAGAAATTAGAAAGCAAAGTTTAAGTCTTTCATCAGTAGTTGCGAGATAAATGATATTGATGAATTGTATTTCCTAGTGATTGGATTTCTTACACACAATGCTTCTCTTGCATTTTCTTGTTATTGTTTGCATTCGCTTGGAAATGAACTCCTTATCCTCATTTAGGTAGTTGTTCATCAAAAGGAATGGTTTTTTACTCATTGTAGTTGCATCCTAGAAATTGTTGAAATACATTCAGTAGGGCCTTGAAACCAAGACTTCAATCAAGATTAACTGCTAAAATTTATTGAATGAACTTAAAAATGCATTGGAACCTAATGTTCACATATCTAGAGGTCTAGGCTAGAGACATGCTCTGGTGTCATTAAACCTAGTTACTATTGTTTTCACTAAGGTTGGGTGATTCCTCCTTCTATGATTCGATAGGTACTATTATGGATTTGTGCTTCCCTTACCATCGAGTATATATTGGCAGACACCCACTAGGTTATCACCCTCCGAGTCTGCTGCCTTACGAATCGTAATGCACCAAACACAGCATTCAGGAAGATTTACTACTGTACGGAAAGTCCTTGGTCATTTCTCTTTCATTTGATCACCAAGGTGTGTATGCAGTTTTGCGGTTTGTCTGCTAAACCTCTTGTCTAGTACTCTAGAGTAGTCACTTTCATTCCTTTTTGACTCTTTAAAAGCAAAAGGATCATCTTAGCACTTTTCCTTTCAGGCTCATTAAACATTCGAAGGCGACTAGAGTCATCTTTTGTCCTTTTTCTTGACTCTTTAAATATGAAAAGGTCAAGTTTTGTTCCTTTGTCATAAAATTTATTTGTCCATGCTCACATTTTGCCTATTAGTCTTGGCCCTATTCTTGGTTTGTGCAGTGTTGCAACCCTACTCGATTATCTATTTTTCTTGGATTTTAAGTCTAAGCCATCCTGGCGGATTCATCGATCTCATCCTCTTCACCAAGTGAGGGAGACCCTTCATCTCCTATCTCTTCTAAGGTATTGGTTGTTAGTGGTACCCTTCCTATTATTCCAAGTGTTCAACCACTTGACTCTCAAGCTCCGGGCAAGGATCCTTTTGATATCAATTGGAATCCTCTTTGGTAGCCTTTAGAAGAAGATCCACTCCTCCTGGTGTTTCGATTGTAATGTCTTCTTCCAACATGGATGAGACAAGTCCTATTAGCAGTGAAGAGAACATTGCGTCAGGTGGAACCCTTCCTTTTCCACTAGAAAGCTTCCCTTTTTACTCGGGTCTTGGCGTGACATTGCCACTGTGTTATTGCACCTTTTCTAACATTATTAGTTCCGCATCTCTAAACCAAAGCTCTGTGTGGTCTCACATTGCAACTCTGACTTCGGGGCCTTTTATACCTTAGATTCATGAAATCTCAGTCACGTCTGTTTCTTCAATGCCCAATATTTGTGTGGCCTCTATAGCTCCTATTGTTAGTGTCTTTATTGCATCATCGGTGGTTACTATTGTTATTAGGCCCTCTTTCGAGCCCACTAACGGTGGTCCTTTGTCCTCGACATTTAGAGTTGTTAACCCTATGGGTAACTTACCACTTTCTTTTGGTTACATTCCAGCTGGATGGACATATGAGCAATACATGTTTCCTCTCCAAAACCTAAATTATATGCCTCTAGGCTTTGAATCACCATCTTGTTCGCATAACCCGTTGCACTATTATGATCCTCAAGGGGCTCATATTTATCATACTAGATCCCTACCTCCTGAGCCTATGGTTGAAGTTTTTGTTCCACTCTCAGTTGCCTGGTATCACACTACCTATCATGGTCCACAAGGGTAGCCTTTCGGTTTTCAAGGGTAGCTATATCAAGGGAAGTCATATCAAGAGCAACCTTAGGGCCTACAAGGACAACCCTTATAGGGACAACCTTCGGCCCTTCCAGGTTCCTCTTTTATTTATCTAGGGCAACCTTCCGGTCATCCAGGTTAGCCTCAAGTCTAGCCAGGCCAACCTGTTGCCCAGCAAGGTCAACCTTTTGGATAGCCAGGTCAAACTTCATTCCAGCAAGACCAACTTGTTATCTAGCTTGGTCAATCATCTGGTCAAGAAAGACAACCTCAGTTTTAGTAAGGCCATCCTGATATCCAACTAGGTCAACCTTGTGGCCAAGCAGGGCAGCCTCAGTTTTAGCTCGGCCAACCCGCTGTCCAGTCCAGTCAACCCTCTAGTCAAATGGGCTAGCTTTAGTTTCCACAAGGTCAACCTATTATCCAAAAAGCTCAACCTTCTGGCTAGTTGGTTCAACCCCAATACTAACAAGGACATTAGTTCAATAAAGTCAATCCCGCTATTGGTCAAGTTGGTTCCCAAATCCAACCCAGTTTCCAGACTCAAGCTGGATTCCAAACTCAACCTGGTCTCCAAAAACAAGTTGTCTTTCTAGCCTAAACTGTTTATCAAATGTAGCCTGGGCGTCAGGCACAGTTTGGATCACAATCGTAATATGGTCTCCAAGTACCTCAACAACCCCAAGGGCAGCCTCAGGGTGTTCTATATCAAAATTATCAACAACCACAGGTCAATCCTTATCAAAACTTTCAGCAGCCATATGTTGGTCAAGCTGGTAACCAATGGTTTGCTGGTGGTCAAAACCTGGGACAACCATTAGGTTATAATCCTTATGGATAAAACCCCTATGGGAAAAATCCTTACTGAGATAACCCTTATGCGAAAAATCCTTATGGACAAAACCCATGGGGGTAACAAGGATCTAGATGGAACCCTAACACTAGCCTTTATCAGTGGCCTATGATGTCCTTTAACCCTCAATTACCTTTTTTGGCAACCTTGGAACTGCCTGATGTGTCCAAGTTGATGAATGGTGCAATCCTTTATAATCCATATTGGCCACCAGTTCCAACCAAAATTCCCAGTGATTGTCCTAAATTTGATGGTAAATCTGGAGAGGACCCCCAAGCTCATGTCATGACTTATCACCTCTAGTGCTCATCTAACTCATGGCTTGGTGATTCTATCTGCCTCTGTATTTTTCAATGGAATCTCACTTGTTCTGCTGCAAAATGGTATATTGAACTTGCTCGTGGAACCTTCCAATATTTCAATTCACTTGCAATGGAATTTCTTACCCACTTTTAGTTACCGATTCGTTATGAAACAGAACACACCTCCTTATGTCTCTGAAATAGGACACAACAACACACATCTCTGATCACATTCGTGAATGGAGAAGGCATTGCCATTTGATTAAGTTCCTGGATCCCTAATCGACTTCTGACTGACTGGTTTACTACCTCTTTTGCTAGTTCAATGGCCCGCGATATCGCTATGGGGGCATGTGTTACTAAAGAGCAAGCTATTGCGTCTGCTCAGTATCTCGATTTGGTTTATTCCCAATCCGGTATACTTTATGATCTCTTGCCTGATGCTCCACGACCCGAAACTTCTAAAGCCCTGTCCACACCTTCTGTTGATGGTGTTATTGGTTCTGTTGCTCAATCTTCCCGAAAGTCTCCCACAGATTTGGTGAAGAAAAAACCTACTGGTTCTAGTGATAATGCTTCTCTGTCTACTCCTAATACTGGGAAAATCTCCAAAGTCAATGCCATTCAGTCCGCTACGGAAGAAGAAGATTTGAAAGGTAAAAAGAAGGGGAAAGTTAAAAATAAGGCCGATACACCGAAGCAGGATCCTCTGAAGCCTCCTACTGATGATGGTTCAAAATGCAAACCCAAGTATCCTTGTCTTATCTGTGATGAGGATCACTACACTAGAGAATATCTTAGATGGTCTGAGGTTAGTTGTTTGCTTAAAGGGACTTCAAGCGCTCTTGCCATTCTTAAAGAGCCTTTTCCCTCCCAGAAACTCAAATGGTGGTCGATCAACCTCTGTCCTCTTGCACTTTTGGCTCCCATGTTTTTATGCCTGGGACTATTCCCATTCATGTAAGTACTCGAGTGAAAGAATATCCTTTGTTTTCCAGCAAGGAACCTGAAGTCCCTTCAACTGTTCTTGTCCAGTTTTGGCCCTCTTCATATTGAACGACCTCGCACTAAGTTTGTCATTCAACCTCCTACAAAGGGATTTCTTCGTAAATCTTCTTATAACCCCAATGCTCGTGCCGCACAACACTATAGAATTGTCGAGGACTTAGCCCAAACTCCTTTGGCTATGTCCACTCTGGAAGTCCTCCAGAGTTACCCCTCTGAACGAAAGTATTTGCTATCAGCTATTGGTGGCATTAACCCAGCCGATTCGGAATTAATTACATTCGATATTGAAAATAGTGTATCATGATTTCCTCATCAGATTTCTTTCCTCATCCAAGTCATCATTAACTCATAGAATATTCACCGTACTATTATGGATGAGGGTGCCTCCACTTGCATCATGTCTATTTCTTGCTGGAAGGCCATCGATTCCCCATTGTTGAGTCAATCTCCTAATACTTTGGAAGCCTTCGATGGAAGAGACTCTCCTCCATTTGGTATCCTCCCATGCTTTCCTATTACTCTATAAGGGAAGATAATTGAGGTTGAAGTCGAAGTCATTGACAAGAATTTGACTTACAACCATTTGCTAGGTTGAAGTTGGACATATGCCATGCGTATAGTGGATTCATTTTTATTCCGTGTACTTCGTTTCCCCCATCAAGGGAAAATTGCCATGGTTGATAAGCTATTCTTCTTCGCTTCTTCTTCTTCGGACGACAATGTTTTGTTTGTAGAGCATACCACTATTCCCTATGAAAGTGTGGGTGCTAGACTCTTCAAATATCCTACCCTTATGGGTGTCTTTTTGCTCCCACCTCCCACCATTGCCTCCATCAACATGATTTCTATCCGTTCTTATCCTTGGGTGATTCCCCTCGTCGATCAGGTAGACTCATGGGGTGACGTTATGCCGTTGAGCCCTACCGAACTCAACTATGTTGAAATCATTTCAGCATCGGTTTCATTCTTTGAATATGCTCCATTGAGTAGATCTCTCGACACATATGTGAAATCCCCTTGGCTCAGAGATATTGTTTCTTCGGATCCGTTACAAGAGACTTTTCCTTCCGATGAAGCAATTCTTGAGACTATGTCTTTTGAGGATCCTCCTTGGTTTGATCATCACCATCGTTCCTCATTTCTCCCAAGCCATGCGGCCATGGCTGCTTGTCTAGGTCAGTTTTCTCCCTGTGTTCCTTCTCATCCCTTTCAAATGCCACTTTTGTTTCATGAAGTTTTTTCTGAAGGTAATATGGGGAATATTACACAAACCATGCCCATCAGCATCTCTATTAAACCAGGGATCATTGAAAACATTCACATTGGAGTTACCTGTTCTCCTGAGGAGATTCATCTTTATATTGATCTTTTCAAAGAGTTTCACGACGTCTTTCCTTGGTCATATGAGGAGATGCCCGGTATTGACCCCAGTATTGTGATACACGAGATACCTACGTACTCTATTGTGAAGCTAGTTCGCCAACGTTTACGTCTCGTGCATCCAAGAAAATTCGTGACCATTAAGGGAGAAGTTGAAAAACTTCTCAAAGCAGGGTTTATTTACCCTATCCCATTGACTGACCGAGTCTCTAATATTTTCCGTGTGACCAAAAAGTAGGGTACTATTAGGGTTTGTGTTGATTATCGTGACATCAATCACCCATGTCTGAAATATAACTATCCTACTCCATTTATTGACCGGCTCATCGATGATTGTGCTAGGAGTGAGATTTTCTCGTTTATGGATGTCTTTTTTGGTTACAACCAGATTAATATTTCACCTACCGATCAACACAAAACTGCCTTCATTTGTTCGTGGGGTACCTTT
Organism: Pinus taeda; assembly: GCA_000404065.3. NCBI lineage: Eukaryota > Viridiplantae > Streptophyta > Pinopsida > Pinales > Pinaceae > Pinus > Pinus taeda. The sequence continues at coordinate 87,404 of APFE031208987.1, forward strand.
GCTTACAAAAGACTTCCTTTTGGCCTAAAAAATTTCAGCGCCACTTTCCAACGAGCAATGTCCTACGCATTTCATGACATCTGTCATATTGTTCAGCCATATCTGGATGACCTTCTGGCTCATTCAGCGAAATGCTCTGAACATCCAAACCACCTCCGTCAGATTTTTCTTTGCTGTAGACATTACCATATTCATCTCAATCTGCATAAGTGTGTCTTTTGCGTCGAATCTGGAAGGCTCCTTGGGTTTGTCATGTCTAAAGAGGGCATTTGTCTCAATCCCCTCAAAGTCGAATCTATACTGAATTTCCTGCCTCCTGCTTCTTTGCATTAGTTGCATATTTTGCAAGGAAAAGCCAATTTTCTATGCCGTTTTATCCCTAACTACGCCAAGATTGCTAAAGGTTACACACGTCCCCTTAAGTGTGACACTCCCTTTGTTTGGGATGACACTGCCCAAAGGTCATTCGAGCAACTCAAGAAACTTCTTGTTTATGCTCCTTTATTGCGTCCACCTGAATACCATCATGACTACTCACTTTATCTCGCTACTGCCGATAGTACTATTGGCATGGTTTTGGTTCAAGATGACAATGATGGCTCTAAGCACGTTATCTATTATCTCAGATGTAACCTTCTTGACACCGAGACTCGATATGCTTATGTCGATAAGCTCGCCTTGGTAGTTGTCCAAGTTGTCCAATATTTTCATTGTTATATTTTGTTGTGTATGACGACCGTGATTTATGATTGCAACCCGATGACGTACGTTTTGTCATGTCAATTGCCGGGGGGAAAGTACTCGAAATGGATCATTATCCTTCAAGAGTTCAATTTGGAGTTTACTACTGCCAAGTCTAAGAAGTCACTCACCTTTGCTGAGTTGATTTTCTCATTACTGTCTACTACCACTCCCTCTCGGATAGAGGATTGCATTCCGGACGACACTCTTTTCTTAATCAACACCCTCGATCCCTAGTACGGTGAAAATATTGTCTATATCTAGACATCTTCCTTCCATCCTGATTTGTCTAAGGATGCTCGGTGATGTATTCGTCACCATCCTTAGCCTTATCATATTGTTGGAGACACTTTATACCATCTCGGCATTGATTCAGTTCTACGTCGTTGTTTGACTTTTGAGGAAGCTGACTGGGTCTTAAACAACTGCCACTCTAGTGCATGTGGTGGTCATATGTCTGGATATGCTATTGCCCAAAAGATCCTTTTTGCTAGTTACTTTTGGCCCTCCATTTTTAAGGATTGCAATTTCGCTGTCCGTTCCTGTCACACGTGCCAAATTTACTAGTGGAATATGCGTGCGCCACCATCCCTTTTGCATCCTGTCATTACTGTAGTCCCTTTTGCTAAATGGGGCATAGATTTTATGATCTGTAACCCTCGCTCGGCTGGGGGGAATGGGTATATCATCATTGCCATCGATTATTTTACAAAATGGGCCAAAGCGATGCCTACATTATCTAATGATGGTAAGATAGCTACACAATTCCTATCCAATCATGCGATTAGTTGATTCAGAGTCCCTCAGGCTATTATCACTGATCACGGTTCTCATTTCCGTGGTCATATGATGACTGAGTTAACAACCCAGTTAGGCTTGCATCACGATAGTTCGACGCCTTATTACCCTTAGACCAATGGCCAAGTCGAAGCTGTCAACAAGGTGTTGGTTATGATGCTTCAATGTACCATTGGAATGCACAAGTCTAACTAGCACTTGATGTTGTTTTCCACCTTATGGGCCTACGGTAGCTCAGTGAAGGATGCAACTGAATTCACACCATTTCAATTGGTTTATGATCTAGAAGCTACCCTTCCGATTGAATACGAAATACCTTCTCTTAAGTTAGTTGTCGAATTACTCCCGAATACTAATCCCATAGAAGAATGCTTTCATTATCTAGAGTAGCTAGATGAGACCCGTTGACTTGCTTCTTTAGTCATTGAAGCATAGAAGAAAAGAGTGAAGACTCACTTTGATCAGACTGTTAATCCTTGTTCTTTTGTTGAGGGAGATTTAGTCCTACTATACGATTAAGAAAATGATAAGCTGGGGGTAGGCAAATTCAAACCTGTGGCATGGGCCCTATATTGTGAAACGCGTTTTGTAGAAGGGGGCCTATGAGCTAATTGACTATGAGGGAAACCCTTTGGATAAGCCCCAGAATGGGCTTTGTCTTAAAAAATATTATGCATGATTCTTTTGTGCATCTACTGTGTACATAAGTGTGTTTTCATTCTTGTGCATGTTTAGCTTGGTGTGTAGGCATTTGCCGCTTATTGTGTCTTTTTACTTCTTATGTAGATGTTTGTTGCGCCTTATATCGGTTTCGCTAATGGTGCCTATCTCAATACTCGGAATATTTCCTCCAAGGCATGGGTGATCTACGATCCTCACGATGAGTTAGTAGACCTTCAAGGTGTCTGTCTAGGGTGTACCACAAACAATGTCGCTGAATATAGCATCACCATTGAATTACTGGCTGAGGCTATTAACCTCAATATTCGCGCATTGATTATAAATTTGGATTCCCAGCTTGTCGTTCTTCAACTTAACGGGTGTTATTTCGTCAAGAATCCTCAAATTTTAAGGTTGTATTTACGTGTTCACTCACTGGAAAGAAATTTTGATTACATCACATATCAACACATTCCTAGAAGGTTAAATACGTTAACTGATGCATTAGCAAACCATGTATTAGACAAACATTTACGCAATTTATAAAATTCATATACAAGTATTCAGGTGCAGTAATAAAACATAGATAGATGTATATCATGTGTTACACACCATGGCACTCAAAAAATATATGTATATGTCAAAAAAATATGTGTTCAAGTTACAATGCAAGACACGTGTCTCTCAAAAGAACCAGAAAATGAAACCTAGGAGTCTACTATGGATGCTACTCCCTATAGCAGACCACTTGTTGGACCACATGTTTTAGCAGCTAGTGTACCCTGTTTGACACACTCTTGGATCCCCTCGGTCAAGCACTCTAGGTTCCAGGCTATCTCCTCCTCAGAATTGTTGGCATTATGACACAGTTTTGGCACAGGTTTGGCTCGATGACATAAGTGTTGTCCTTGATGGAAACTCATTCAAATAGCAGGTCTCAAGCTCAGGCTCTCAAAATAGTAGAAAATGAGATACCCGCAGGTTCTGCAGGTGCGCCGATCAAAAGGTGCGGAAATATTCGCAGGTGTACTGAACAAAAAGTGTGGATGTAAAAGTACATGCACTTTCATGAAGAGAAAAATGTGTGCACGTGGGAAATCTTATGGTTGGTCCATGATATTTAGTTCGACATTTTTGATCCTATGGTTTTGGTCCGTGGTTTTGCATCTAAAGTATTGAACCCAGGTTTTGGGTCCCTAGTGTTGGATCTCTATGGTTTTGGACCATGGTTTGAGTAAGGCCTAGTCTATAAAAAGGAAAGGAGATCATTTGGCTGGGTACAGATGTGTTGGATATCTTAAGAAGAGCAAGATCTGAAATAATGGTGATCGGTTGGTGAGTTATAGCTGGACCTGAATCAAGGAGATACCTGAGCATTACAAGGCAGACCTACTGATGGGTCAAGATCTCTTTGGCGCATGATCAGATCTGTAAATATGATAGTCTGGGGTATAATTGAAGCCTGATAAATTATCTATACCCACAGGTCTATAGGCTAGAAACAACACATGTGTAGAGGTCCGCATGCTAGACACAACACAGGTGTGGATACCCGTAGGCTCGACACAGTGCAATTGCAGATACTCACAAGCTCCACACAGCAGAGGTGCGAAAACTCATAGGTTTCTATTGGTGAAGTTGCGGATGTTCCTTGAAATGTGTTTTAGCTGCTTTTGTCTATTACTGTAGTGTTCAGGGTTCTGAATTGGTGTCTGGTTGTTGTGTGCTAAATAATTATTGATTCAGTATTTGTACAAGGAAGTTGGTTGATTGCAGATATATTTGATGTTTGATTGATATTCATGGATCCAGTCTGAAAATTCATGAAACGTGGTCCTTGGAAGAAAAGAGAAGGTTGAAGCATTCAATAGGTTAGCACCTACGTACTAGTACCTCAGCTAGTACAAGAGCTAAGGGAGTTGTAGATCCCTTCCAAGAGAGTCTGGAGAATGAGAGAAGGTTGTAGCCTTCTGCAGGTTGAAGCCTGCATGCTGGTATAAGACTGCACCAGTACAAAATCATTGTAAAAAGAAGTTTCTAATTGAAAGAAGATAGAGACATATTGCAGCAGGTGGTTTTCACCCACATTATGTTTCCACCTTATATCTTGGTGTGACTGTCTGCTCTATTTTTCCTGTTCTTGTTTACTGTTATATGGTTCTGACACATAGAATAAATTAAATTATAAGTCTGGACGGTATACGCAAGTTTCATTAGTCAGATCTGCAAATTTTTGTATAAATTGAAAAATAATTTGATAATACTAATTCACCACCCCTCTCAGTATTATTTTCAATAATTGGTATCAGAGCAGGTCCTTCAGGAAAAGCTTGTTCGCTTGAAGGAAGATCTATCATCATGAGCAACTACAAAAAGGAAGCATCTATCAGGCCACTGATTTTTGATGGGAGCAACTTCGTCTATTAGAAGGTAAGAATCACTACTTATCTTCAATCTCTTGGTACAAAAGTTTGGGATATTGGGGAAACAAGATACACATTTCCATCAGCCACTCCTACAGATGCAGCTGGTAAGAAGTAGTATGAAACAAATGAAAAAGCTGTCAATACTCTATTAGGAAGTCTATCTCAATCAGAATTCATCAAGGTTATGCAGCTCAAAAGCGCAAAATAAATATGGGACAAGATAGTTCTGAGCTATGAAGGAGATGAACAGGTAAAATGAGCAAAATTACAAACTCTTAGAATTCAATATGAAAGTCTTAGAATGCATAATGATGAAATTGTGGCTAGCTATTTCCTACGTATAGACGAGATCGTAAATTGTATGAAAAACTTGGGTGAAGAAATAAAAGAATTCTTTTTGGTTGAAAAGGCTCTAAGATCTTTGTCTCCCAAGTTTGATTCAAAAGTTTCTGCCATAGAAGAAAAGTAGAACCTACAGAGCCTTACCATGTCACAACTGCACGAAATTCTAACTACTTATGAAATGAGAAAAGGAGGACCATCAGACAAGAGAGAATCTACATTCAAGGCTTCAGGAAAAGGAGATTACTATGAGTCAGGACATATGTCAGAAGAAGAGGAAGAATCAAATTTTGTCAAGAACCTTCAACGAGGAACTGGTAGATTCAGAGGTAAGCTGCCTTTCAAATGATTTGCTTGTGGAAGAGTCGGTCCTTATGCTATAAAATGTCCTCATAAAGATAAACTAGACAAAAGTAAGGAACCTGTTAGATGGAACAGAAAACAAAATAAGAAGAGCTATTACACGCATGAAGACAGTGATGGATTTTCAAATAATGATGAAGATGAACAAGGTAATGATGTTTGATGGCTTTTGTAGATGATGATTTCTTGGGTGCTATAAATGGAGAAGGTCTTTATGAAGAAATTTCTAAACTTAAATTTTGTTTAGAGGAAAAGAATATGATTATAGATATTCTAACATTCCAACTTGCTAAAAAAGATAAACACAATGAAGGGTTAGAATGTGAAATTGTGGGACTTAGAAAAGAAATTGAGAAAACAAAAGCCCTTAATCTTAGATTTGCTAAAGGGTCTGAAACTCTAGATGAGATTATCAAAGTGTAGCATTCTCCTCTAATCAATATTGGTCTTGGATATTCTGAAGAAGCATCTCAAGCTCAGAAGCGAGCGCAAAATCCATCCACCTCCAAAAGTTATCTTGATGCAGCAAGGAGAAGTGAACAAGTTGAAAATCGATAGCAAAAGTATAATGTAGATCACCAGGGAAATCAGAGACAATTTACTTCAAGAACGATCAAAGATTATCAAGTAAATCGGGGGCAATCCACGTCAAGGATAAACCGAAGCCTCAACCGACCACAGGTAAATCATTCTCAATTTGGCTCAAGAATGGATGGAAACTACAATCATATGGTTGGAAGATTTGATAATCGCAGGAATTTCTTCAATGGCCAATATTTCTCCTGTCATAAATTTGGTCATAAGCTACTCAATGTGTTGCCTATAAGACTGTCATGACTAGGGAAGCTCAAAAACAAAGGAGTATGACAGGAATCATGAAAGGAACCTACAATAACTTCTCTTCTCTTGAAAATGAGATAGAATGTTCTATCTGTAACAACTTCGGTCATGAAGAATCTGAATGCAGAAGCAGGTTTTGGCAAACAACTTAGAAGGAGCAAGCTTCATTGAGTTCCAAAACATGGAAAAAGAAAGAAACGCAACCGGAAAGATGTGGGATAGCCTTATATGTAGAAGGATAGGAAAATCAATGGTACATCAACAGTGGATGCTCAAAACATATGACAGGTAATAAAGAAAAACTTCAGTCATATAGTGCCTTAGAAAAGGAAAAGAAGGTCTCATTTGGAAATAACACCCCTGCATTCATAAAAGGTAAAGGCTCTGTTCGTTTGAAAGAAAAGGTCAAGGCTGGAAATGTTATGTATGCTGATGGCTTAAAGCATAATCTATTGAGTTTCAGTCAGATGTGTGATCAAGGAACTGAGGTAATATTTCGATAAAATGGATGTATTGTTCGTGAGCTTGATACGGGAAAAATAGTGATTAGAGGCATAAGAACTCCAAATAACTTATACGTACTCAAGGGAGAACAACAACAATGCTATTTAAGCAAGAATGATTAAAACTAGCTATGGCATAGAAGACTGGGGCATCTTAGCTTCTCTCATATTAGAAAAGCATGCAAATATCAGGCAGTTCATGATCTTCCTGACATTATAATTCTAGAAAATACAATATGCAAATCATGCCAATTTGGTAAGCAAACCAGAACTAATTTCCCTGAGAAGGAAGGATTAGCTAGCTGGCCACTTGAACTTGTCCACACTGATATATGTGGTCCAACTAGGAAGAGGTCACCTCAAGGAGAAGAGTATTTCATATTGTTCATTGGATAGGACTCATGAAGTATAAAGATGAAGCTTTTGGAAAGTTCACGTCATTCAAAGCTTTGGTTGAAAACGAATCAGATCGTAGAATCAAATGCCTCAGATCTGATCGAGCAGGGGAATTTACCTCAGATGAATTTTTCAATTTTTGTGAAGAACATGGAATAAGAAGGGAATTTTCTACTGCAAGGACTCCTCAGCAAAATGGAGTAGTGGAAAGGATGAACAGAACAGTTCAAAAAATGGCTCGTGCTATGCTTGATGAGTCTGGAACTCCCACAACCTTTTAGGGTGAAGCTGAATTTCACGCTGTTACTATTCTAAACAAGACAAACGTCCGGGTAAACAACACTCAGATTCCTCATGAACTTTGGTACGGTAAGACTCCCACAGTAAAATACTTCAAAAATTTTGGAAGCAAATGCTACATTAAAAGGACTGATGAAAATCTTGGCAAGTTTGAATCTAGAGCAGATGAAGGCATTTTACTTGGCTACTATCCCCACAACAGAGCTTACAAATGTTACAATAAAAGACTTGGTAAAATTGTTGAAAGCATTGATGTAGTCGTTGATGAAGAAGGAAACACTCCTAGGCAGGTAAAATCTGAAGATTTCGAATATGGAAAAGACTATCTGTCAACATCAGATCAGATTCATGACGAAGAAGAAACCCATGAGGCACCAGAAGAATAGATAAGGATAGAAGAAAAGACTCCATCCAGATACATTCAAAATAATCATCCATAATCTCAAATTATGGGGCAGAAAGAGGTAGGTGTACAAACAAGAATAACCATTTCAGAAGCTTCAAGCTATCTAGCATTTCTCTCCTCCACTAAACCTCAAAATGTAAGAGAGGCTTGCAAATATGAATGCTGGGTTAAGGCCATGGAGGAAGAACTCGAGCAGATTGAAAAGAATAACATTTGGGAATTGGTTCCTAGACCAAAAGATAAGAATGTCATAGGGACAAAATGAATTTTTAAAAATAAGTTGAATGAAAATGGGGATGTGGTTAGAAACAAGGCAAGACTTGTTTGTAAAGGATATGCACAAGAAGAAGGCATAGAATTTGAAGAAAATTTTGCTCCAGTTGCCAGACTTGAGACTATAAGAATGTTCCTTGCTCTCTCTAGCTTTCAGAAGTTCAAAGTATTTCAGATGGATGTGAAATCTGCCTTTTTGAATGGAGACTTAAATGAAGAAGTATATATTGAACAATCAGATGAGTTTATTATTGGAAATGATCCAAAACTTGTATTCAGACTCAAAAAATCTCTCTATGGCCTTAAGCAGGCTCCAAGGGCGAGGTATTATTGGTTAGATAAGTACCTCCATCAAAAAGGTTTTATAAAAAGATCAACTGATAGCAATCTATATATAAAAATTGACAATGATAAGTTGCTGATACTTGTTGTGTATGTTGATGATATCATCTTTGGTAGCAATGAAGAAGACATGAGTCAAAATTTTGCCTTGGTAATGCAGGAAGAGTTTGAAATGTTCATGCTTGGTGAGCTCACATATTTTCTTGGTTTACAAGTCCAACAAAACAAATACGACATTTTTCTATCACAAAACAAATATCTGAGGTAGATCTTGAAGAAATATGGGATGGAGGATTCAAAACCAGTATGTACCCCTATGGTGACAGGATGCAGCGTCAACAAAAATGATGAATCGGCAGTAGTACATCAACCAACCTATAGATCCATGATTGGTAGTTTGCTCTATCTAATAGGTACCCGACCAGATATTATACATGCAATGGGAATAGTTGGAAGGTTTCAGGCAAATCCAAAGGAAACTCATCTTCAGGCAGTTAAGAGAATTTTCAAGTATCTTCAAGGAACTCAAAACTATGGCTTATGGTATCCTAGAGGTACAGATCTGACACTTCATGCATACACAAATGCGGATTGGGCAGGAAGCATGGTTGACAGGAAAATCACTAGTGGTGGTGCATTCTTCATGGGTCCTAGATTAGTATCTTGGTTCAACAAGAAAAAAAGCTCTATTGCGTTATCTACTGCTGAAGTAAAATATGTAGCTGCGACATCTTGCTGCACACAACTCCTTTAAATGATGCAAACATTGTAAGATCTTCAAATCACTTGTACTCCACCTGTCTCCATTTTTTGTGATAATACAAGTGCAATTAGTATTTGAAAGAATCCAGTCATGCATTCAAAGACTAAGCACATACCGATCAAGTATCATTTTCTCCGAGAACAAGTTCTTGAACAAAAGGTCAAATTGGAGTATGTTCCTTCTAAGGAACAAATTGCTGATATTCTCACCAAACCACTACCCAGGGAGACCTTTGAATACCTCAGACAAAAGCTGGGGGTAGTTGATGCATCATCTTGCTGTTGAATTTTGTCTATTCCAGAGATTGTTGTACGCGAGTTTCATATGGGGTATACACGTACATACGCTGGTTTATGTGGGTCTAGTCGAATTGAAGAAAAGCAAGGATGTGAAGAGTCCGATATGGGTTTGTCAGAGATCATCTGGCACAGGTTCAGGGGGAGCATATATTCTTCTAATAATGCATTGTTGGGATTATCGTAGAAGATCTTAGTTCAATTCTTCAGTTGTTTTGATGTTAGGAGGAGCAAGTGCAGAAGGAGAACGTGGATACTGATATATGATTGACAATTGCTGTTGATATTATGTCTTATATTTCTTTTGTCAAGGTCATGTAATGTCTTATCTTGGTTGCCCCACTATGCCTGGGATGGATAATGTAATGTGCTTATTATATCATGTATCCCCTCTTGGTTGGGAGTCGTATGTATGAAGTCTTTTGTGATAGGAAGGTTAGTTATGATGTATAAAGTTAGATTTCTTTCATAGAACATCTTCTTGCAAACCTTGCCTATATGTCAGGGGGATATTGAACAACAGAGCAGTGCAGATATTTTAGCATGTACTCAGGGGGAGCATAACCCCTTTGCCCTTGATGTCAAAGGGGGAGGAAAGACCTTGATTTACTTTGGGCTGCCATCAAGTTCAAAGGGGTAGATTGTTGGCATTATGACACAGTTTTGGCACAGGTTTGGATGGATGACATAAATGTTGTCCTTGATGGCAACTCACTCAAATAGCATATCTCAAGCTCAGACTCTCAAAATAGTAGAAAATGAGATACCTGCAGGTTCCTGTTCACAAAGCTACGGATATCGGTAGGTTCCGCAGGTGCGCCGATCAAAAGGTGTGGACATATTCGCAGGTGTACCGAACAAAAAGTGCAAATGTAAAAGTACATGCACTTTCATCCAGAGAAAAATGTGTGCACGTGGGAAATCTTATGGTTGGTCCATGATATTTACTCTGACATTTTTGATCCTATGGTTTTGGTCCGTGGTTTGGCATCTAAAGTATTGAACCCAGGTTTTGGGTCCCTAGTATTGGATCTCTACGGTTTTGGACCATGGTTTGAGTAAGGCCTAGTCTATAAAAAGGAAAGGAGATCATTTGGCTGGGTACAGATGTGTTGAATATCTTAAGAAGAGCAAGATTTGAAATACTGGTGATTGGTTGGTCAGTTATAACTAGACCTAAATCAAGGAGAAACCTGAGCATTACAAGGCATACCTGCTGATGGGTCGAGATCTCTTTGGCACATGATCAGACCTGTAAATTTGATAGTCTAGGGTATAATGGAAGTTTGATAAATTATCTATACCTGCAGGTCCACAGGCTAGACACAGCACAAGTGCAGAGGTCCGCATGCTAGACATAGCATAGGTGCGGATACCCACAGGCTCGACACGGTGTAGGTGCGGATACTCACGCGCTCGACATAGTGGAGGTGAGGATACTCATAGGTTTTTATTGGTGAAGTTGTGGACCTTCCTTGAAATATGTTTTAGCTGCTTTTGTCTATTACTGTAGTGTTCAGGGTTCTGAATTGGTGTCTGGTTGCTGTGTGTTGAGAAATTATTGATTCAATATTTGTACAAGGAAGTTGGTTGATTGCAGATCTATTTGATGTTTGTTTGATATTCATGGATCCAGTTTGAAAATTCATGAAACATGGTCCCTGGAAGAAAAGAGAACGTTGAAGCCTTTAGTAGGTCAGCACCTACGTACTAGTACCTCAGCTAGTACAAGAGCTAAGGGGGTTGTAGCTCCCTTCCAGGAGAGTCTAGAGAATGAGAGAAGGTTGTAGCCTTCTACAGGTTGAAGCCTGCGTGCTGGTATAAGACTCCACCAGTACAAAATCATTGTAAAAAGAAGTTTCTAATTGAAAGAAGATAGAGACATATTGCAGCAGGTGGTTTTCACCCACATTGGGTTTCCACCTTGTATCTTAGTGTGACTGTCTTCTCTATTTTTCCTATTCCTGTTTACTGTTATATGGTTCTGACACACAGAATAAATTAAATTATAAGTCTAGAAGGTATACCCAAGTTTCATAAGTCAGATCTGCAAATGTTTGTATAAATTGAAAAAGAATTTGATAATACTGATTCACCCCCCTCTCAGTATTATTTTCAACAAGCATCTCCACCCAGAGGTGGCAAGGCAATCTCTCTGTTATCCCTCTAGGCAATAGGAGTGAGACCTACTGGTTTCTGAGGTTCGACATCTGCAAAAAATTGAACATAATGATTAGGGAATGTATATTAAAACCCAAAAAAAACAAAAAACAAATTACAAAAATTTTTGACGATCAAACCGAGTATTTTACCTCTCTCATTCCACTGGTCTCTAGGAGGAAGCAACATGTCAAGGTCACCACTGAAGTCCATCCTTGCATATGGCCAATCCTCGACTATGACCTGCTGACGATTTATCCACTCCATAAATTTAGGCGCCCATGATACTGGCTGGCCACCACCTCTTTGCTGCATCACAAAAGCCCATCGAGTCATTCAGGTCTCTCGTGGTCCTGGCCACCCCACCCGCATGTCCTGTAGCTGAAGGATTGGTACCCACTCCAGCATGAGCGGTACCAAGATTGAGCCATACCCAAACTACTTTGTCTCACCCCTCTGGAATTTGGTCAATTGTCTCTTCATATTAAGAGACACAGCCTCTGCCTAGTCAAACATAGTGAGATTGAGATAGTCTAAGGCCACCCACAGTTAATTTTTGGTTGCCTCATGCTAGGCTTGGGAGCCAGCTTCCCTAGTGATAGTGAATAACAACACTTGCAATGACAAATCATTCACCATGGTAATATGTAATTTGCCACTAGTGGATGATTTACGTGCCCTTGGGCACACTCATGCAGTGCGTTTGTCTAAATAATCTCTGGTAATTCGAACACTGCCCATGCGGGGTCTCTCTCCTCGTTGTGATAATCCAATCAAAAAATAGATGTCTGTGGCATCAAATTTGATTTCTTGCCCACGGATGATAAATTTACTCTCCATTGGGTTCCACGATTGGATCAAGTATTCTAGGAGATCTAATTGAACTCTTAGTAGCAGTGTTAAGAAGAATTTTAGTAGTTCGTAGTTTTGGAGGACATTCAAATAATGAGGATCAGCTTCCCCCCTCACATCGTCATCATTGTGAGTGCGTTCCTACCAAGAGAAAGCCGGTTTTCACCCATGCATGCACGAACATCCTTTTATTAAATGTCATTTGACTGTTTCCATATGCCAAAGTTGTTTAAAAATGTAGTTTTTGTTATTCCGGCACTCGTCACAACTGCTTTTAAAACAACTGAGATGGTTTGGTTTGAATAGTTCATAATTTCTTGGATCGTCATAGGGGTACATCACTTTCCTGCGACGATCCTGATTTTGGCCCATACAAATTTCTCGGTCGTCGCAACCCTGAGGGGGAAACATGCGACGATCGAGGCAGAATTTTTGACCCAAAAATTCCTTCAAACCCCAACCAAAAATGTGTGATTACATTTAAAATTGGCACAAAAGCAAGGGAAAAGATAAAGCATTTACCTAGAGGAAGTTTGGAAGGCAATGAACCACTGAATTTCCAGGAATTAATCACCAAGTTTGTCAAAGTACGTGAGGTTTGAAGTTTTTTACCACAGTTAAAAAACACATGTGAATTATTTTTTACCATAATGCCTCTTTTATAGCCTTTTTCCGAAATATGGGGTTTTCTAGGGTTTTGATTTAGGGTTTTGAGCATTAGTTGTGTATTTTTGTGGAATGGGTCTTATGCTTGGATTTCTTTGTGTAGTACTAGGTGTCTTGGATGTGGGTGATGATCGATACATGCTCGATAAATACTGAAAAAGTTTATTCTGAGTCAAATTTAAGCTCTTTTCTGACTCTTGAAATGTGAAAAGATTGTCGGGCTCTTATCGTTTTAAGCTCGTTCATGGTTGCGAAACGTCATGTATCCAAGATTTTTTTTACTTTTTCAGACTGGAGACACTATTTACGAAAAGTACTCCTTGACTGAAATGGTCAAATGGTTCTCTCAAATATTGTTTTCTAACTTTTCGGGCTTGAGGGACAAAAATTTACGAAAAGGGCCCACCTAGAGTTTTCTTTTTTGTGTCTTTTTCAAACTCTCTAAATATGAAAAAGACTTCAAGTTTACCTATGTCAGACTCGCTAAACCCTGATGACATTGGACTCATCGCCATGATGAGACTTGAGCTTCTCCTCCCTATGGCTTGTTAAATTTTCACTGGGTTGGATTTTTCCAAAGGACAAACTTATATTGCAAGCATATGCTATCCACTTCAAGCTCGTGTTTCAAAAATAATTGGGGTACTCACCAGCAATGGTGGGGAAAAAATTTGGAAATATTATGTTGGTTACCTAAGACATCTTGTCGCTCTTAAACATCGTCACTTTTGTTTCTTGCTGGGTTTGGGATGTCCTCACTTCGTCATTGGCCTTCCGAGATTTTGGTTCTTCATTTTTCCTCATTCCATTTGATCCTTGTTGTCTCCACATGGCCTTCGATCCCTCGGTACCAAAGTGCTGCCACATTCCAGAGTCATATCACTGATATGTTCAAGAGCTTAATCCTTCTGTAGTTTTCACCCTTACCTCCTCCTCCGTTTCTCTATTTCATCCATCTTCATCATGTTCCTTGTCTCGTGTCGTTGATGAGGGAAACATTATGGCCCTCCTCTGATGGATCACTTCCTGTCGACATCAAATCATTATCTAGGAAGTTGATCTAGAGACCCCTTTCGGGTACCTTGGACTTTGCATGCCTCAATGGCAAGTTCTTCACACTCCACGACAAGCTTTCATTATTGGTCTTTGATCAAGTGATTTCACAAGTGTTTGACTTAAAATCATTCTTCACACTTTGTGGATTATACTAGCCATACCTTGAAGACCATTGACATTACTGGTGGTCTCTGTTGCACTTGTTAATGGTTTGCATCATTAGCTGGTAATCAAGAAATTTTCTAGTATGCTTGACATCAACACAGTCATTCACATATTAGAAATTATCTGATGGACAGGTTATATTCAAGACCCCAGACTGAGATTACATACGTTCGGGTTGTGTGGATTGGTTTGTGATTGTATACATGACTCTTTTATTGGATGGCTGTGACCATACCTAAGTCTTTCTGGATGGCTGTGACCATACCTATATTTTCAAATGGTCTTATCGACTGGATGGTTGCGTCCATACCACAGACAAATTCTATTTGTCTTTTGGATGGTTGCACCCATACTTAGACTACATGTCTTTCTTTCACTATCAGAGATATTAGGTGTACTTGCGTTTGCAGGTTCTCTGCAATGGTGGTCCAGTTCAGTTATGGTTTCGTAAAGCATTTCACCCCTCCCATTCTCTCGGCCTTCATGCTTTAGGGGGTATCTATTACACAGTAATTTGTCATCGACCTTGTATATCTTGATCTTGGGTAAATTTGGTCCCTCAATGGCATCTTCTTTATGTCATACCTAAAAAATTTGTGTCCACATCTTCCAAGTCACTCAAGAAGATTAAAAATGCTCTTTAATCCTGAAACTAACCATTTTTTCCCATCTTTCAAGATTGTTGCAAGACAACATCATTCTTCCTGCGATGATGACTCGGAGTGAACCAGAACATTACAACACCATCGCAAGGGTACATCTATTCTCAGCGATGGTCGGATTTTAGGGGTTGTTGCACGTCATCAATATCTATCTTGCGACGAGAGCTTTGAATACACTGTGATATCGTTGCGTCATCTCTGAGTCCTAGTGTTTGACTCGTGACGACCTAGATAAGGTGAATTAGTTCAAACAAAATGCTTCTGGGTGGTTGTGGAACTGGTTGTTGGGTTAAGGGAGTTCGCCTTTCCTCATTTGAAATGGTGGTTCCGCCGTTTGAGAAACCTCCCATGAAGATAAGCTTCCTCTCCCTCAATTGTGGAGGCTCATCCTCTTATAAAAACATCCTCCATGACTATGATCAGCTAGTTTTTGGGTGTGAACAAATTAGAAAGTTCTTGGTGTTGGATTGATGTTTTGCAGTGTAGATTGCTGATAGCATAGAAATTGGTTGTGGAGTGTTAGTGTAAAATGGTTTTATAAGAAGGAAGATTGCCTTAGCCTAATACTAGTGCTTTTGAGTGAGAGAGAGAGTCATCAGATTTCTAGGAGACCTTTGAGAGTGAATGCTTACAGAGACAGACTGCCTGGACCCTTCAAGGAAGCTTACGACGTCAAGGCATGGTTGTAAGCTTTTCTTTTGCTCATATTATACAATCAATGGTGATTTCCTATGTCATGTGTAAAATATATTTGAGTGCTTATGGTTCCTTGACTCTGTAAGTGAATAGTTCATTGTTGTGCTCTATGATGTGTTTTGTTGTTCTCTTGTGTTGTTTCAGGTGAATCACTCATCGAAGAGAAGGAAACAATAGCTGAAATAATGTAACGAAGACTCCATCAAACACCGACATAAGGTAAGCTCTTTCAATAATGACTATTTAAGGAATTAGCTATTGTTTTGTCTTGCTGTGACTAGACCCACTCTAGGGCTAGAGGGGTTGCCTCTGTCCGCAGAGGGAACTTTACCTACATCAAAAGAAGGAAGAATAAGAACATGTGCCATATTTTCAAGAAGAAACAGAGAAAGAAGAAGCAAGAAGGAAAAGTTGGCACTGTCACATTATCATGTAGTTCATGTGATCAATGTCATGTCATGTCCTATCACAAGTCATCATATGTCACATCATTATTGTGTATTATGTAATTACTTATTCGAAATGTATTGTAAGGTGGAAGTCCAAAGGACAAATTCAAAATATGAAGAGTCATGTAAGGTCAAAAGGTCATAGGAAGTAAAATAGTCATGAGGGTAGTCAAATAGTCACAAGGAAGGTGGAGCATCACCTCTTGGTTATATATACACCCTCATTGTATGATCAAAGGGCTTTTCATCTTGGCTTCTCCCGCAAGGCATTCGAGAGACATACCAGTTATTTTGAGGATCAGTGAGTGGCTCCACCATGGAGCTAGTAATGCTCATTGTATACCTGTGTCTTGGAACTCTTACTTGATATAAGAAGCCTTATGAGCCAGTGTGTTCTTTATGCATGGATTATATATATCTCTAATACTATTTTGTGAATGTTTGTAATTCATGTTTTCTTTCATTTGTGCTAAAGTAGTTGAACTATTTCAGTTATTTTGGTACTTATTATATTGAGAATGTATTGTAAAGGCTATTACCATTGTCACATCCTCTTGGACTATTCTGGTGGATATTAGACAGATCCTCCTCATTACATTAGTTGCACAAACCATTGCATCACTATGGACTATTTAGCTTGATTTTGCATTGATCATTATTGTTTATGTATGTCTTTACTAGGGTGGTACTACAACCTCTTTCTTAGAGGCTCCCTTTTACTCTCCTCCACAGTGAAATAAATTTTACACACATATGATCAAAAACTCACCAGGCACACCCCCTTGCTTTTTGAAGGTGCATTTTCACTCCTATCCTTTGCTGACAGTGAGAGCCATACCAGTTATTTTGAGGATCAACGAGTGGCTCCACCGTGGAGCTAGTGATGTTCATTGTATACCTGTGTCTTGGAACTCTTACTTGATATAAGAAGCCTTATGAGCCAGTGTGTTCTTCATGCATGGATTATATATATCTCTAATACTATTTTGTGAATGTTTGTAATTCATGTTTCTTTCATCTGTGCTAAAGTAGTTGAACTATTTCAGTTATTTTGGTATGTATTGTATTGAGAATGTGTTGTAAAGGCTATTACCATTGTCACATCCTCTTGGACTATTCTGCTGGATATTAGACATATCCTCCTCATTACATTAGTTGCACAAACCATTGCATCACTATGGACTATTTAGCTTGATGTTGCACTGATCTTTATTGTTTATGTTTGTCTTTACTAGGGTGGTACTACTACCTCTTTCTTAGAGGCTCCCTTTTACTCTCCTCCATAGTGAAATAAATTTTACACACATATGATCAAACACTCACTAGGAACACCCCCTTGCTTTTTGAAGGTGCATTTTCACTCCTATCCTTTGCTGACAGTGAGAGCCAAGGCATATCTTTAAGAATACATGGAAAATGGGTTGATATTCCAGATGGGGATCCTACTATAAATGGTGTGAGGTCTAATTGGGACTTCACATTGAGGAGACCCCCTTGTTGATGGATTTTTAGCATTGTCAACACCAAAAACAACTTTTAGCTATGTTGGCAAGAAGTCTTATAACTCTAGTGCTCTTTCTTGAATATGTCCAAGCAATTTATTTATTAACTAAAATAATAATAAAATAATTACATCATCAGATATGTCTTGTCATTGTTTCCATATCCATTAAATCCAATAATATCTCATTTTCTAAAAATAGTAAATGTTAAGAAAAACAAAACCATAGGGATATTACAAGAGAAGTTGTATACGAGAAAATGTAGAGATGAAATGAATTGAGCCAACAAGGACCATAGACATAGTCATTAATCTCCAATAAAACCCTAAAATTGTTGAAAAACATTAATTCTTCTAGCCACATTACATCCATTAGATTTGTAGGTAAGGAGGGCAGAGAATGGATCATAAACAGACATTTATTTAGTGTATAAGGGTCTAGAAAACATTTGTAGATATACATAGATTATACAAGTTATCAAATAATGAACGAAAGGGTTAATAATACCACATGGAAACCATGAATAACAGGTTTAAACTTTAATATTTTTGGATCTAGATTAATGTAACCTATTACATGAGTTTGGTATACATTCAAAATTGTGGAGATATGAAATATTAAATAATGGTGATGGTATATTAATAATGTAATTTTAAGAGTAAGAAAAAGAAAAGTGATAATATATGTATTACATAGAAGAAGTGTATATGAAGGAATAGGTGACTAAAAAAATTGATGTTGTTTACATTCAGGCCAGAAACCCTTGCAACCTTTATTTTCTAGGCTTCCTTCCCCGAGAGAGATGGTGTCCTTCTTCTCAAAGATGTGCCCGCCAAAGGTGGTTCTCCTCATAGATGTGGTAATTCTCCTTCCACCTTTCTTCCTTTCACACCCTTTCCTTTATCAGGTTGGAATGGAGATGACAACTCCTGGTAGTTCAAGGGGCTCTAGGGGGAATCTTCTAGGATTTATAAAACAAAGAATAATTGAAAATATTTGGAGGATGTTCTCATAGGGAAATAACCTATACACCTCAAACCTTTCCATATCTTCGTCAAAATTTTGTCTAGACACCCTATGCTTTTTTTGGTGTGATCTACGGATCTAACAAGGGACCTTAAACTCTTGTTGGAGCTCAAATAAATGTTTTTCTAAGGGGTTTAACACCTCCTTTTTGAAGGTAAACAATTAGAATATTCTCTTCCCATTTCTGGTTTTAATACTTGCAAGGATGCCACTATGTTCTTAACTCTTCACCTATGAAGGGGTGCCTTGGGGAAACCATCCTCCTCGAAGGTTTTCACATACAAAGTCACGGCTCCTACTCAGTATCTCTAGGGTGGTGTTCATCCTTCTACTAAACTTCATGCTTCAGGAAAATTAACCCCTTATGAGGTTATTCCTAGTCCATTTATAGTGGATAAATCTCAGGATATTCACTTTGTCAACATTTCCCATCAATATGTGGAAGATCTTCAAGGGTTAATGGCAGAAAATGACCTAATTTTATGCTTAAATGGGATGTGGCCTTGCATAAAGGATATTTATCAACGAATCCACTCTAATTGGATGAAATCCTACATAGTTATACTCTATTCTAAGGCCTTTTTCATAGTTGTGTTTTCGTGCCAGGAAGATTATTAAAATTATCTATCCAAGGTACCATGGTTTTGGGGAAATCGGGGTTTTTCATGACCCATTGTTTCCATGAATTTGACCTGTCTTCAACAATAATCACAAAGATCCCAATTTGGGTATGGCTTACAAATATGCCAACTCATTTATGACATGATTCCATGTTTATGAGCATTGCAAACACCTAGGGCCACTTCCTCTCCATAGATCCTATGCAAGATGAAAGTGGATTTTATAATTACTATAGGATTTGTGTATAACTTGACATTAGTAAAACCTTGATTGGAAAAATCAACCTAAAATTAAGTGATTTCCATTAGATCTAGATCTTGGACTACAAGAACAAAACTTTTTGTTTTCACCTCTTCCCTCAAACATCATACCTACAAAATTGTTTTTCCCAAAAGCAGTAAAAATGAATAAGGCTTGGAATCCATGCAGTCATCCTGCTCACGATGATGAGGGCTCCTCTTCTTCAGACCAAGAGAATAATGAATCAAACAATGACATGATCTTCTTGGACAAGGATCTAACTTTATATCTTTAAATTACTCGAGAGGAGGGTAAGGAGAATAAAATTTAGTAGTTTGAAATGAAATAGACAATAATAATGTTTTGCAAGAGGTAAAACAAGCCCACAAATCAATTTCCTCACACTTTGATAAGGGTGCAATAGAATCTTGTCAAGGATTTATTTAGCAAGCCTTGCTTACTCATTCCTGGATTGAATGGGTGAAAGTAACTAAAATAAAGGGAATTAAGTATATCCAAAAACTAACCCCATGTTTGGTGATACTTTTGTTTTCTCTTACTTTGTTTACATAGATCTCTCCTTACAATTGGATTTTGTTCTCTCTGTGGAGATCCCATCCTTTAGATGGGTGTTATAAACATCATGTAAAATCTTTTTGATTGATCAAAATTATTTGCACAAGATTACAAAAAAACATAATGCATGTATTACATGAGTACTAAAACATGAAACATATTTTTCAAAGATTTGTGATAATACTTTATATTGAATAAAAAAGTAAAGAGTAGTAAAGTAGGAGTAACACTATAACCTATGAAACCAAATGTGCAAACAATATGTCCTCAAATATTCATAAATATATACTGACCCACAATATTGTTGAAGTATCGAAAGCCATGGGTATCAATTATCATCAAACCTTTCAAGCACATGCAACTATTTGAAGGGCTTTAAATAAAACCAATAATTTTTTTTACATTAAAACATCTATACAAGAAACTATGTATGAAGACGAGATATTAATTTTTCCACCCATGTATAAGCATTTATATAAAATAAAACAAATGTTATAAGAGATACATTGTGTTCTAGCACATTTTCAACTTCCTCCAAGGAAATCATGATTATAAAAAAACACCCATGGAACAAGATACAAAATTAAGGTGAGAAACCCATAATAGGAAGCTAATGTCCATATATCCAATACCCAAGGGAGAGGGGTCTTACCATGTTTGTATAAAATTCAACCAAATCTCTTTCTTGAAGAGATTGAATGTAAGTAAGGGGAATATCATCCTCTACCACCACTGCGTTCTTTATTTAGATGAGGTTTTAGAGGATGTTGTGTAAAATATTTGAGTATAGGGTTAACTCTATAAAGAATTCCTGAATGGTTGAAGGAATGGATCCATATTTTATTAGGGGAGAAATGAAAGTTTCCTTACATGAATAAGGTAGTGGCAAGGATATCTGATCATGAAGATCAATGATGGGAATCATCTTCTACGAATTTCTTCTTGGGATATAAAATGGCTCGACTACATGGATTGTATAGAAAAGAGTCTTAGATCTGACATTACATGGATTGTCTTGTCTAATTCCAATACTATATAGGAAGGATCGTAAAATGTTCCCCTCACTAATTATAGTGGGTGCAAAAAAATTTGAGATGGAAAGTCCATAACAAGCTAAGATAGGGAAAAATTAAAAATTGTGGCAACCTAAGAAAAATAAATTCCCTCCCACTAAAGACCAAAATTTTCATATATATGCATGTTAGGATATTCCGACACATAGGAAATAGCTAAGTATAACTTGGTTTAGTGTAGAGTTAGGTAAAGTGTGTTTCTTTACTATGTACTTTTGTAACTTACAATCTGACAGTCATAATATGTAGTGATTCGACAGTTCATTCTCTCCTCGGTATTACCAACACTTGATCTTTGAATTAACACCCGATTGGTCCATGATCTCTATTTAAAGAGCATGGATGGTCATTCATAGGTTAACCATTCATGAGAGAAGTTATGTAAATTTTCATTCTTTTATTAATAAATTTTCTGAAGTGGCCGCATTGGCACAAGCCGTAGACTTTTTCCCTCTTTGAGGGTTTTAACCACGTCAAGAATACTGGTGTATTGATCTGTGATATGTTTGTGAGCAGTGTCCTTTGGTTTTCTATCTGAGGAAATTACCTTGTAAATTCCTACATGGTAGCAGAGCTATTTGAGGGCCGCATCTATTGGTGATCCAAATCTGAAGCCAATAGAACTACATCCAACTGTCGTTTCCTATATCCACTATTTGTGACTGCTTTCGGGATGAGAGGACTGCTCTATTTTGTTAGGAGCATCTAATCCAGTGAGGAACCCCTTTCCTTTGACACGAAAAGGTTTCCGACAGCCCTAGCTACGTCTTCAAGATCTGGAGGTATACAGTGTTTATTTGCAGTTTTTAGTTATTTTCTCTCTATTTATTTCAGTTTATTTAGCTCTCTAATTTTTTTTATTACCATATCTATACCTTTCATTTCTACATATGCTATTTGCCCCGCGACTCTGTGTGATCTAGGAAAATCAGAAATAGAAAGGAAGCATTTTTCTCATGCGTATGCTCTTTTCCTCTGCGCCTTAGTGTGATCTCAGAAAATTAGAAACATTGAGGAAAATATTTAGTTTCCGGGTAAAGCTAACTTGAAGTCGTAAGGTTTGTTTTTTTTTGTATGTTCGTGTTGGGTTTTGTGCTTTTTGTTTTGTATGTAGAAAAGATTTTTCTCAAGTAAGCATGCACTCCAAAGCTTCAGTGACTTAAAAAAAAAAAAAAACCCTTCCTCTTTTCCAAAAATTACTAACCTTTTAAACTAGCTCAGTTGTTCCAAAGTTACTTTATGAGAATAGAGGTGTTGGGTTCAAGTCTTTCTTTTTGTTGAGTTACTTTTTCAAAAAGCACATGTAGCTTCTGTTTTAAAGTTACTTTATGTAAAAGTATTCTCACCCATTATAAAAAGTGAGTCGCTTATAATTTTAAAGTCCCTTTATATTTTATTTAAGTTACAATTTAGTGGGTAAGTCATAAAGTACCATTGTAAAAGTGACTTTCACTTATTTAGAAAAGTGAGTCACATAAATTTATTTTAAAAGTGAGCTAATTAAATTTATGTTTGGAAAGGGGGGAATATTTTTTTATAACATTATCATTCATTTTTGCACATTCATGCACTTCATCGACATCTTCAACAACTTTTATTCAAAAAGCCATAACTTCTTCATCTGAAAGCTGTTTTCAGAGCCATTTCTTTTGAATCGGCCTATTTTTTCACGATCTTTCCATTGGAACACTTATTATTTTCAGCATCTACAACTTCCATTTCTATTAAAATAGAAATTCCATGCCAAGTTATTCTTGACAACACCAACTACTTCCAATGGTGGTCCTACATTGTGAATTTATTTAGATGTAATGGTATTTACAGAATAGCCTCAGGCCAAGAAACCAAACCTAAAGATGAAGATAAGGCAGCCAAATGGGAAAATAGGCAAGATCAAGCATGTGGGCTGATAGGGATGTCTATTTCTCTAGAACTTAGATTCCATATCGCAAGAACTTGATACCCCCAATGAAGAAATGAAACAACTCACTAAAGTTTTGGAATTAAAAACGAAATAAGAGCCCATCAACTTGAAAATGAGTTGCTTACATTGGACCCCAATAATTTTTCTTCCATTGAAGATTTTTGGTCCAAGTTCAAGACCCTTAGACTTCTCTTCGAAGGTGTTAAGGTTAAGAAAAAAAAATGGTAGCCTTATCTATTCCATTCTTACTAAGTTGGGACCAACCTACTTTATGTTTGTTTCCACCTTCCATTCTACAAGAGAGGCCTTCATTTGTCAAGGACAAGACTACAAGTCCCCTTCCTTTGATGCCTTTTGTGATTCTTTAATAAGAGAACAAAAAAAATCTTGCATCTTGGTCTTCTTAATCTTGGAAACTCTTCTAAGAAAGCCTTAGCTGCCCACTAGCAACCAAATTCAAAGAATCCTAAGAAGCCGTATCCTAAAAGGAATGGTCCTAAACCAAACAAGGGTCCTAAGAAATTTTAGTCTCAAAATGAAAAATCATTTCAATGAAATGATAAGGCAAAAAAAACAAAGGGAAGAAGATTGATAGAAATTGCCACTTTTATAATCGAGATGGCCACTTAGAATCCAAATGATTTAAGAAGATGGAAGCCTTGGAAGCAACAATGAAGAAGCATAACATCCATTTGGAGCACTCTTCAATTTCAACTTCATCTTCAGGAATAGAACTTTCTACATGTGGTTGTCAAGCATCTCGGTCTGGATATGCACTAAATGTATCTTCTTCTTCTTATTCTCATGAGTAGCTCATTGATTCTGGAGATTCTTATCACATGGCCAAAAATAAAGCCATGTTTTCTTCTTTAAATAATTGTAACACCAAAAATATATATGTTGGTGATGATAGATCTCTTAGTGTTGTAGGGACTAGAACTGTTTATCTAGACAAATGGTCAATTTAATGATGTATTATGTTGTTCCAACCTTATCCTACAACCTTCTATCTATATATCAGATAACTCATTCAGGTGAAGGTAAAATCGTTGAATTTTCACCTCACAATGTTGTAATTAAGGACCTAAGAGATCCTAGACAAATTTTAGCTACTAGGATTGTCAATTCTTCTACAAGGTTGTATAAGTTTAACAACTTTGGGTCATCACATCTTCCCTCGATATTTGTTTCTCACAATGTTGAAGTGAGCAAAGTTTGGCATGAGTGATTTGGTCACTTAAAATATCACTCCCTTCAAAATCTATGTAAAAAAAATATGGTGACAGGTCTTCCAATGGTATCTTGTAGATATGGTGTTTATTCCAGATGTGTGCTCAGAAAACATCATCGGAATAGTTTTGAAAAACGTGCCTCTTGGCATGCCTCAGCCCCTTTACAACTTTTGCATAGTGATTTATGTGGTCCACTTCTAGTTGTTTCATTCTTTACAAGTATTTCTTAACTTTCATTGATGATTTCTCCAAACGCACTTGGGTATACTTCTTAAAGCTCAACAATGAAGTATTTAACATGTTCTTGGCCCCTAAGGCCTTTGTTGAAAAACAATCTGGACATAAAATTCTTAAGCTAAGATCTGATAATGGCAGAGAATATGTTAACAACAAATTCATCAACTTTTGCACTGAGAATGGAATTCAAATGCAACATATTGTTCCATATACTCCACAACAAAATGGTGTAGCTAAGAGGAATAATCACACCTTAAAGGAAATGGCTAATTGTATGCTTCAATCTAAAGGACTTAGTATTAATTTTTGCACAGAAGCAATTAACTGAGCAAATTACATAGTAAATCACACCTTTGCAGAAGCTTCAGGCCATCTAGATTGGGACATAATTATGAATGAATAATATCGTTCATTATTGGCAAATGATACATGGGATATTGTTCCTCTTCCAAAGGGACGAAAACTTGTTAGATGCAAATGGGTTTACAGAACCATGTATGGACTAGATGGAAAAGTTGATAAACATAAAGCTCATCTTGTTGCTAAGGGTTTTTCACAAGTTGAAGGCATTGACTATACTGGAACCTTCCCCCCTATTGCCAAAATGAACTCTAGCTACCTTGTTCTTTCCCTTGCTACCTCTTTCAAATGGGAAGTCCATGAGATGGATGTTAAATCTGCCTTCTTGCATGGGGAATTGAATGAAGAAATCTATAGGGAACAACCTACTGGCTTTATACAAACAGACTCTAGGCTTGTATGTTGGCTTAAGAAATCCCTTTATGGTCTCAAGCAAGACCCTTGGGCTTGGTATGCCAAAATGGATAGCTTTCGTTTAGAAACTGGCTTTTCTAAGTGTCATTCTGACAATATTGTCTACACCAAGAAAGTGTGCAAGTCTCTTATCATTCTTGTTCTTTATGTTGATGATCTTATCCTTACTGGTAGTGATCCCAACCTTATCAACGATGTGAAGTCTAGCCTTAAAAAGAAGTTTGAAATGATAGACTTAGGATAGTTGCATTATTTTCTTGGTCTTCAAGTCTTGCAATCCAAAGAAGGTATATCCCTTTCCTAGTCCAAGTATGCTTGTGATCTTCTATGCCATTTTCACATGGAAGATTGTAAGCCATCCCCTTCTCCCTTTCAATCTGGAGCCAAAATTTCAGCCACTTGTACTTCCCCTGAAGTTGATGCTACCTTATACCATCAACTTGTAGGAAAACTTTTGTATCTGACCCATACTCGTCCTAACCTTTCCTTTGCTATTGGCCTTATTGATCGGTTTATGCAAAACCCACATGAAAGCCATTGGAAAGCAGCTAAAAGAATACTTCATTATGTTCAAGGTACAATTCAGTTTGGAATTCATTACACTGTAGAAGCATCTCCTCTATTGGTTGGTTTCACTGATTCTGATTGGGCTAGTGATCTTGATGATCAGAAGTCTACTGCAGGTTATGTGTTCACTCTTGGTTCAGGACCTATTACATGGGCTTGCAAGAAACAAAGTGCCATTTCTCTTTCTTCAGCAGAAGCAGAGTATCGTGGTGCCATAGAAGCTAGTAAGAAAGCCCCGTGGCTTCGTCAGATCCTGTCAGAGTTTGGCTTTCAGAAGCAGCATCCGACTACACTTTGGTGTGATAATCAAAGTGCCATTCAACTATGAAAAGATCCTATCCAACATCCACACAATAAACACATTGAAACACACATGCACTTCATTAGAAATCTCATTCATGACCATGTTCTTGAAGTGCAATATTGTTCAATAGATGATCAAGTCGTAGACATCTTTACAAAGGCTCTCACAGAGGTGAAGTTTAATAAACTTTGATTTATGGTTGGAGTTTAGGAAGTTGTCACTAAGGGGGGATAGGCTCTAATGCCTTCTTCCTTCTCCTATTGTGTTATTTTTGTACATCCTTCAATCCTATCCCAAGTTGTTCTTAAGGGGGGACGTTAGGATATTCCGACACATAGGAAATAGTTAAGTATAACTTGGTCTAGTGTAGATTTAGGTGAAGTGTGCTTCTTTACTATGTACTTTTGTAACTTACATTTCGACAGTCATGATATGTAGTGATTCGATGGTTCATTCTCTCCTCGGTATTACCGACACTTGATCCATGGTTTAACACTCAATTGGTCCATGATCTCTATTTAAAGAGCATGGAGGGTCATTTGTAGGTTAACCATTTGTGAGAGAAGCTTATGTAAATTTTCATTATTTTATTAATAAATTTCCTGAAGTGGCCGCATTGGCTCAGGCCATGGACTATTCCCTCTTTAAGGGTTTTAACCACGTCAAGAATACTGGTGCATTGATCTATGATTTGTTTGTGAGTGGTGTCCTTTGGTGTTCTGTCCAAGGAACTTACGCTATAAATTCCTATGATGTACATATGTAACTTAATATATATAGTGTTTGGATGTTATCAACAATGCAACATTTGAAGTTGATATTTTGATTTTCTAGAATTTGCAATATTTTCTAGTCTCCAACTAGTAGACCTACCTCTTAGCAAGTGTACAAGTGTTCTCATTTCATCACAAATATGTTCTACTATTTTATTTATCGAGTTAGAGCATTCAATATCTATTTTTAGAAAAATCCTAACCATATCATCTATGATACAAGTGAATTATCTTTCAAAAAATCAATCAACAAAGTATCCATTTAGTACATTATTCATACCAGTATTAAATTCTCAATCCTATCATTCAATCTATGCTAGAACATGGAAATCTTACCTTTTATAAAACATAAAATCATTATTTTGAAATCATCTATGTGACTAAGAAAAAAATCAACAAGAAATATACCCATAAAAAGTTGAAAAAATGTAGATTTTATTATTTTAACAACATGAAATATTGAAAGTTAAAATCACTGTGGAAGATATAATAATATTATACTTCCTAGATTTTTAATAATATTATTATGTTTCTTCGTTATTTTTTTTTGTAGCATATCTATTTTCATCATAAGCATGGCCACATGAAAAAATAATTTAACCATACATCTTTGGAGAAGATACATAAACCAATGAAATATCACAAATAAAAATGGAAGTTGTTGAAAGAACTCAATCCAAAATTCATGAAATATATCCTTAACATGACTACCAATCTCCTATTTATATGTGAATTTCTCTTAATTATCCTACTCATGTTCATTAAACCATTTTTGTGCCTTAGTTCTTCATTCAACATTTTACTCGACTTGTACAGATACATATCCAATGCATCCCTGAGCTCCTCCAGTTTTTTTTAAGAAGATCTTCCTTCTCCATTTTTCTGGTGCCTTATTTTTTCATTGTTAAACATTTTACTTTTCTTGTATAGGCACAATGCACCCATCATCTCCTCCATTTTTTTCCAGAGAAAATATTCATTCTTCATTTTCTTTGTCACCACTTAATTTTTCAGTGGCTCCTATTCTAATGATCATGGATTTCCAGATTCTTTTATCCTATTTGAATTTTTCTTTGCTGACACCTTCACAATTCCATATGCATTGATATCGGTGGTTACAACCACACTGACTCGAGAAGTCCCCACAAAGTAATTAAACATTATGCCATGTTCAATTTAAGAGTTTACACATTTTTAACATATTGGAAAACAATTCAATTTCCATGAATGAGAGATCATTTAATTTGAACATGAATATAGATCAACCTCTATCTATCTTAACCAGAGATCTATTAATCACTAAGGGGATCAAATCTCTTGAGGTGAAAGCTTATTTTTCTAGTGAAAAACTTGAGAAAATATTTTCACCTTGAGATATTTGATCCCTCTCTGCACTTGATAGATATGGGGCTAATATGGATCTAGGATGGTTATATATATATATATTTATTTATTATATCTTTGTATTCTTTCTTATTCTCTCTCTATATCTCACCCCCTCAAACATAAAACACTCTCTTTCCATATCTATCTATCTCTATCTCCCTCCCCCTTCCTCTCCCCTCTCTCTCTTCCCCTTATCCTACTCTCTCTTTCCTCTCACTCTCCTCTCTCCCTCCCTCTCTCTCCCTATCTCTTCCTTGTCACTACCTATCTCTCTCCACCTTTGTTGCTATATATATTTCTTATTCCTTCCCTCTCAAACCCCATTCAACTCTATCTCTCCTTCTCTCTCTCTCTATTCCCTCCAACTCTATCACTATCTCCCTCCGTCTCATATTCTCCATCTCCCATCCATCTATGTGTCTCTCTCTCTCTCTCTCTCTCTCTCTCTCTCTCTCTCTCTCTCTCTCTCTCTTATCCTTATCCTCCTATTTCTCTCCACTCTTTTCTCTCTTCCCTCCTCTCCTCTATTCCTCACTCTATCTCTATCTCTCCCATGTCACTCCTTCTATCTCTCCAACTCTATATTTATATGTCTTTTGTTATCTCCTGCCTCTCTCTCCCCTTAAAAATATGTCTCTCCCTCTCTCTCCCTCTCTCCTTCTCTCTCTCCCCTCCTCTATCTCTTCCTTCCTATCTCTCCCCTCTCATCACACTATCTCTCATTCTATCTCTCTCCAACCTCCATATGTGTCACTATCTCCCTCCCTCTCTCTCTCCACCCTCCTCCTTTTAAATTTGATCCCAATGTATCGTGTTTAAGAAAGTGTTAAATTAAAAAAAAAAAATTGGTTATAAAATATTAAACCCATATTTTGGATCAATATTGTCAAAGAAAATAAAATTAGAAATCACACAAGATTTTTCAAAGGAAACGTCGTAAGGCATAAGGTGAAAAATCTAAGATGTTATGCCAATATAGGTAAATATGGACATTAGGTTTTTTCAATCAAGCAACACAAAGATAGGATAATTGGGAAGCCTTGAGGGTTAGATCAACTGGTCAAAGTCATGTTTCTAAAGCAAATTTCCATTGGGAGATCACAGGGCCAATTATTCTCGATGTCCTTGGGGTTCCTTGGAAAAATCTCGAAGGATTAAAATAAAAATCATTATCAATTAAATGATAATTTTTAGTTATAATAGTTTTTTATTTTAAAATTTAAAATTAAATAAATTAACATTTATATTTATATAAATGGTGTAGTATTATGAGTTTATTTTAGTTTTATTATGTTCTTTTTTTCATGTTCTTAATGATATGAGTAAAAGTAAGATGTTATGTCTAGTGGTCTAATGTGCATTGATTGCACATTTTTGGGATAAAATTATGGTAATTATGGCTAATTAAGGTGCCTGAACTCAAATGAGACAAGAAGGAGATATTATAGGAGATGGATCTTCCTCATCAAATCCTCACTCATTCGAATATCCCTCAATCAAATTGCACTAGTTCAAAGTTGCAGGCAATCGAGTCATGAAGATCATTGGTAGTCGGGATAGTGATAGTTAAGGAACCAATTCATGTTGAGATTGGGAGCCAATCCTCCCTAGATTTAAGGAAGTTGTTGCAAACTTCCATTTTATAAATAAGGAGGCCTAGAGTGGTGGCCTGGGTGTAGGCGACATAGACAATCGTGCAAATCCTGTTACAATTTCTTCTAAATCTGATGGAATTCCTTCTTCTTGCTCCACTAGAGTGTTAGTCATCTATTCCTAGACTGACTGTTCAAAAATTCCCCTTTTTGGCCACTATCACCCCTCCTTTCCCTTTAATCGCCTCAACCCTAGTTATCGGGCACAATTTATATCATAGAGCCTCTTTTCCTCTATCGGAACTATAATTCCATAGGAATTACGAAATGCACTATCAGCAGGGCTTTTGAATGGTCATAATGAAAATAAGCGTAAATTACACTATCGCGCTGTAAACCAAAGGAAATGCATTAATATGCAAAATACACTGTCGGTGGGGCTTTATTCCAAAGAAATGGAATAACACTATTGGTGCTTTAACTACACTATTAGCAGGTTACTTCATGATAACTGAAACAACACTATCAGCCCTTCCAATTCTCCTTCCCCGATGCAATAACACTATAGTGTTCTTAGTAATCGCAATTGGCAATTCCAATACACCCTCGCTAAATGCTTCCCATTAAGACTTGTGATGCGATAAGCCTCATGGACTCGATAGGTTAACAAACCCTCCTCTATAGTATTTTGGATCTGAACATCGCACTTCAGACTTCGGTAATTCCTAAAGTCAGTTCCTCTCCACCGTGGTTCGGTGATGTGATAATGCTTTTGGACCCGATATGGGTATAGGCTAGGTATAATAAGATTTCAAGTCCAGAACTCCATTCTGGCTAAGTTTTTTCACAATTTTCGAGTGTAAACTAGCGTTTCCGCCTATGGAACTCAACAATGAATGTAAGGGAAACGAGGCATGCTGATATAAAGGAAAACCATTACAACAGGCTTAAATTGAAGTGTTAGTTGGAAAACAAGGCCAAATTACTATTATAAAGACTCAGAAGAAAAGCAAAGCCAAATACATGCATAATACCAGACTTACAGGCAAACAGGCATTCAGATACATAAGAAGGGTTTTGGAGAGCACAAGTTCTCCAAGATCGACCAATACACATAGATATCTACTCCTTTTGTCAACAATGAGAAACAAATACTTTCGGTCAAAATAGCATTACAATAGCGTCCAAATTATGTATATACTGGTTCGCATTAACAACCAGATCCTAAAATGGAGGCTTAATTTAATACAACTATCAGTTCTGCGAGACATCCTCCTCAAGAAATTCCACCATGCTTAACTAATCATGTTTGTTCAATGAGCTATTCTCCTCAAGAACCTCCACCATAGCTTAACTATTAACATTTATTACAACATGATTTATTCCTAGATTCTCTCTCTATGCTAAAGTAGAAAAACATGGAAATTGATGGCTAAAGGATCCCACTCCTTTGCTTGTATATTTTTTTGCATTTTGGAATAAATTTGAAGATTTTCCCTCCAAGTCTCATGCTCCTACATCAAGCTCCTGAGGAAAAAATTCTTCATGGGCTCCTGTCCATAAGCTCTTGTTCAAAACTTCCAAGTTTTTGTAGCATGTTTTCTGTTACCCAAGTAGCTTCAGTAGTTGGCTGATCCTTCCATTTGACCAAATACTAAAAGTACTACTATCCTCTAGTTTTCTTGAACACCTTCTTGTCCAAAATCCTTTCTGGCTGTAAATCTTTTGCTCTAGGTAACTGTTTTACCCAGTCAATCTCTTGTGTCTCTTGATCTTGCATTGTATCATCTGCAATTTCACCTTCATACTTGTACAGGTCTACAACATTGAAAATTGGATATATTCCAACATTAGGGGGTAATTCAATTTCATATGCATTTCCAGAAAACTTCCTTAATACTTTGCATGGTCCAATTTTCTTGAACTTCAATTTGTTATACTCCCTCTTTGGAAATATTTCCTTTCTGAGGTGTGCTAATACCAAATATCCAACTTCAAAGTTTAGCTCTCTTCTTCTCATGCCTGCTCTGGTCCTGTACTTGATGTTGCTATCCTATAGTTGTTGTTTTACTTGTTCATGTATTGCTTCCATTTCTGAAGCAAAATCTTCTCCCTCTTCACTTCTTATCTCATCTTTTCCCAGGTTTCTCAACTCAGATACTCCTCTTGGATGCATTCTATAAACAATATGGAATGGACTCTGTCCTGTACTCCTATTAGGTGAGTCATTATATGCATATTCACCTTGTGCCAACACTTGATCCCATTGTCTTGGATTTTCTGCAGTAAGACTCCTTAAAATATTGTCCAAACTCCTGTTCACAACTTTAGTCTGTCCATCATTCTGTGGATGATAGGAAGAACTGAAACTTAGTTTATTCCCAACTTCTTCCATAATGTCCTATAGAAATGTCCAACAAACTTGGAATATTTTTCTGAGACAATACTCTTAGGCAACCCATGCAATCTTACCATCTCCATGAAAAAACAAATTAGCAATGTGAGTAGCATCACTAGTTTTATAAAATGGAATAAAATGTGCCACTTTTGAAAATCTGTCCACTACAACAAAAATTAATTCATTACCCTTTTTAGTCTTTGGTAAGCCTAGAAAAAAATCCATACTTACCATATCCCAAGGCCTATTTGGAACTAGTAATGGAACATACAAACCTGTGTTTTGGCTTCTTCCCTTTGCATATTGACAGATTTTACAAGTTCTCACATACTTTTCCACATCAGATCTAATTTTTGGCTAGAAATGAAATCTATTCAACTGTTCATAAATCTTCTCTTTAACAAAATGTCCTGCATGTCCTCCACTATGTTTTTCTTTGATTAAATTCTCCCTCATAGAAAAATTTGGTATGCATAGTTGATTTCTCTTAAACAACAGTCCATATTGTAAGAAATAATCCAACCATTTAATCCTATCCATCAAAACATGATTTTTACAAGCTTAAAATGCCTCTTTAAAATCCTCATCTATTTCATATATTTCTTTAAGAAAATCAAAACCTAACACTTGAATTTGACTCACTTGAAGTAATACATTTCTCCTACTTAAGGCATCTACAAATTTATTTGATTGGCCATTTATATGTTTCAAGACAAAATGGAAACCTTGAAGATACTCTATCTATTTAGCATATTTCTGGCTAAGTTTTGGCTGCTGCATAATATATTGTAGTGCATGGTTATCTAAATAAAGTATGAATTCCTTTGACATTAGATAATGCCTCCACTTCTTCAATGACTGCATAACTGTATAGAATTCTTTATCATAGGAAGAATACTTCTTCTTTGAATCATTCAAATTTTCACTAAAATAAGTTATAGGCTATCTTCCTGACTTAAAACACCTCCAATACCTTGTCCACTGGCATCACACTTCACTTGGAAAGGCTTACTAAAATAAGGTAGACCAAAAATAGGCTTTTCAGTGATTTTCTTCTTCAACTGCTGAAATTGTTTTCTACTTCAGCAGTCCATCTAAATGGTTGTTTATCCTTCTTTATGGTCTCAATAATAGGTGCATTTATCTTACTAAAATTATTTATGGATTTTCTATAAAAAATAGAGAGATCATGAAAAATTCTTACCTCAAAAACACTTTTAGGTGAAGGCCACTCCATGATTGCCTTGATCTTCTCTAGATCCATCTTCAGCTCTCTAGCAGAAATAACAAAACCCAAGTACACTAGCTCTTCTTTCATGAATGAACACTTCTTCTAATTTAGCAATAATTTCTCTTGTTGTAGCCTTTGTAATACATAATTCAGATGTCTCATGTGCTCCTCCTTAGACCTGCTATAAATTAATATATCGTCTAGATATACTATCACAAATTTACCAATAAACTCTTTAAGAACTTCATTCACAATTCTCATAAATGTATTTGGTGCATTTGACAACCCAAAAGGCATTACTCTCCACTCAAACAATCCTTCATTTGTCCTAAAGGTTGTTTTCCACTCATCCCCTTCTCTTATCCTTATTTGATGATACCCACTATTAGGATCTAGTTTTGAAAAATACTTTGGTCCACTCAAGAAATCAATTAAATCTTCAAACCTAGGTAAAGGAAATCTGTACCTAATTGTGATTTTATTGATGGATCTTGAATCTATACACAATCTCAAGCCTCCATCTTTCTTTGGACTCAACACTGTTGGTACTGCACAAGGACTCAAACTTTCTCTAATCAGCCCTTTTTCAAGCAGTTCCTGGACCTACTTCTTAACCTCTTCATTTTCTGTAGGAGTCATACTGTAAGATGCTTTGTTAGGTAGACTTGCTCCAGGAATCAAATCTATATGATGGCTGATTCTTCTAATGGGTGGTAACTCATTAGGTAAATCATCAACAATGATATCACAATAGTTGTCCAACATTTCTTGAATTTCAATGGGTAAATCAGAAACTTTAGTAGAAGTCATTATTACCTTGGGCTTGCAAATTACAACAAAATTTACCTCATTCTCTTCAATCTGCTGCAAGTATTCCTTTCCTCCTAGTAACAGATTTTTTTGGATCAGTCTTCTTTCCTGATACATCTTCTTCTTCCATAGGCAACAATGTATAATTGATACCATATTGATCAAACTTGTAGGTGTTTCTTTTTCCATCATGCATAGCTCCTTTGTCATATTTCCAACGTCTTCCAAGAAATATGTGACGCACATCTATTGGCATCAAATCACATACAATTTTGTCCTTATATTTTCCCAACTCTAGCTCCACTTCACACTGTTCACTCACTAACAACTGATGTCCCTTTGGTAACCATGACACCTTGTAAGGTGTTGGATGTTTCATTGTCTCCAGCTTCAATTTCTCCACCACTTCTATAGAGACCAAATTATCAATGCTACCACTATCAATTATCATCTGATAGCATTTCCCAAGAAACTTACACACTGTTCTGAACAAGTTCTTTCTTTGTGATTGTTGAGCTATCTCCTTTGCTGGCTTGAACAAAACTTTATTTATTACCAAAGATTCTCCTCTCTTTGGTATACTTTATTCTTCTGCTACTACTATTGTTGTTTCTTCTCCCTCAACTTGAGAAACAATTGCATTCCTCTGGCTTGTTCCTGCATTCTCTGGGAACTCAAAAGCTCTGTGTCCCAATTTGTTACATATGTAACCTCTTACTTATTTTCCTCTTCCTCTCCCTCCTGTTCCTCTAGAAAAACTCCCTCTGCCACTTGCATCACAATGCTAGGTTGAGCTATTGCTAGCTCCATCTTTAGGTGTTGTAGATCTTCCTCTACCACCTTGACTTCCCCTTCCTCAGAAAGTACTTCTCCCTCTGGTAGACTGATTCCTTACGAGTTTTTCTTCAGCTTTCAGTACCATCTGATAAGCTTCCTCTACTATTTTGGGAGACAATAT
Organism: Pinus taeda; assembly: GCA_000404065.3. Lineage (NCBI taxonomy): Eukaryota > Viridiplantae > Streptophyta > Pinopsida > Pinales > Pinaceae > Pinus > Pinus taeda. The sequence goes on from APFE031208987.1 coordinate 122,783, forward strand.
ACTTATCTCATCTTGAATTTCCATCCTAAGACCATTCACATATCTAGCCACCTTCTCATCTGTATCCCGAGTTTGTCCAACTATTATGCTTACCTTATAGAATTCCTTTGTGTATTCTTTCACTGTCATAGAACTCTATCTAAGATTCTACATCTGTCTGAACAAGGTTTGCTGATAACTACTTGGTAGAAACTTACCTCTTAGCTTTGCTAGCATCCTGCTCCAATTTTTTATAGGTTTCTTGCCAAGTCTCTTTCTTCCTTCCTACACTCCATCCCACCAAAGCACTGTAAGGCCTCTTAGCTTGGTGACAACAAACTTTACTTTCTTCTCTTCTTTTGTTTCTTCATAGTCAAAGAATTTCTCCATGCCATTAATCCAGTCTATCAATTCTTCTGGATTTAGTCCTCCTTTATATATTGAAACCTCAGTCTTTGGCCTAGCCGTGGATCTCAACACTAACTGGAAGAATCTCATCTCAGGAGTAACTGCTACAGCTTCCTCCTCTCCTTCAACTTCAACCTTAGGCTCACTAACATCCCCATCATCTATATTTCTCCCTGCTGTTAATGCCTCCAACCTTGCCTACATCTGTTGCATAGCTTCCATCACTTCAACATTTGCAACTCATCATCCTCTTATACCATGTCCTCATCCTCTTCCAACTCTGAAATCCATGTTAACTTTCCTTCTTCTACTTTTGAGATTCAATTCAGTGTTTAAAGGTTGCTCTAATACCACTAATAGTGGCCTAGGTGCAAGCGATATAGACAATTGTGAAAATTCTGCTACAATTTCTTCTAAATCTAATGGAATTCCTTCTTCTTGCTCCACTGGAGTGTCAATCATCTATTCCGAGACTAACTGTTCATAATTTCCCCTTTTTGGCCACTATCACCACTCCTTTTCCTTTAATTGCCCCAACTCTCGTTATCGGGAACAATTTATATTGTTGAGCTTCTTTTCCTCTAATGGAACTATAATTCCATAGGAATTACAAAATGCACTATCGGCAGGGCTTTTGAATGGGAATAACGCAAATAAGCATAAATTACACTATCGCACTGTAAACAAAGGAAATGCGTTAATGCGCAAAATACACTGTTGGTGGGGCTATATTCCAAATAAATGGAATAACACTATCGGTGCTTTAAATACACTATCGGCGGGTTATTTCATGAGAACTGAAACAACACTATCAACCCTTCCAATGCTCCTTCCCCTATGCGAAAACACTGTAGTGTTATCAGTAATCGCAATCTACGATTCCAATACACCCTCGCTAAATGCTTCCTGTTAATACTTGCGATGCGATAAACCTTGCGGACCTGATAAGTTAACAAACCCTCCTCTATATTATTTCGGATCTGAACGTCGCACTTCAGACTTCAATGGTTCGTAAAGTCAGCTCCTCTTCACTATGGTTCTGCGATGTGATAATGCTTTCGGACGTGATATGGGTATAGTCTAGGTATAATAAGGTTTCAAGTCCGAAACTCCATTCCAACTAATTTTTTTCATGATTTTCCAGTGTAAACTAGAGTTTCCACCTACATAACTCAATATTGAATATAAGGGAAATAGGGCATGCCAATATAAAGGAAAACCATTCCAATAGGCTTAAATCGAAGTGTTAGTTGGAAAACAAGGCCAAATCACTATTATAAAGACTCAGAAGAAAATCAAAGCTGAATACATGCATAATACCAGACTTACAGGCAAACATGCATTCAGATGCATAAGAAGGGTTTCAGATAGCACAAGTTCTCCGAGATCGACCAATACACAAAGATATCTTCCCCTTTCTTCAGCAATGCAGAATAAACACTTTCTATCAAAATCCCATTACAATAGCATCCAAATTACATATATGTTGGTTCGTATTAACAACCAGATCCTAAAACAGAGGCTTAATTTAATACAACTATTAGTACTGCGAGACATCCTCCTCGAGAACCTCCACCATGCTTAACTAATCCTATCTGTTCAATGAGGTATTCTCCTCGAGAACCTCCACTATAGCTTAACTATTAACATTTATCACAACATGATTTATTCTTAGATTCTATCTCTATGCTAAAGTAGGAAAACATGGAAATTGATGGCTAAAGGATCCCACTCCTTTGCTTGTAGAATTTTTTGTATTTTTGGAATAAATTTGAAGATTTTCCCTCCAAGGCTTATGCTCTTGCATCAGACTCCTGAGGAAAAAATTCTTCATGGGCTCCTGTCCGTGAGCTCTTCTACAGAATTACCCAACTTCTGTAGCATGTTTTATGTTACCCAAGTATCTTAAGCAATTGGCTAATCCTTCCATTTTAGCAAATAATAAAATTACTCTTGTCCTCTATTTTTCTTGAACACCTTCTTGTCCAAAATCCTTTCTGGTTGTAACTCTTTTTCTCTAGGTAATTGTTTTACCCAGTCAATCTCTTGTGTCACTTGATCTTACATTGTATCATCTATAGTTTCACCTTCATACTTGTACAAGTCTGCAACATTGAAAATTGGAGATATTCCAACATCAGGGGTTAATTCAATTTCATATGCATTTGCAGAAATCTTCCTTAATACTTTGCATGGTCCAATTTTCTTGAACTTCAATTTGTTATACTCCCTCTTTGGAAATATTTCCTTTTTGAGGTGTGCTAATACTCCAACTTCAAAGTTTACCTCTCTTCTTCTAATGTCTGACCTGGTCTTATACTTGATGTTGCTATCTTGTAGCTGTTGTTTCTCTTGTTCATGTATTGCTTGCATTTCTGAAGCAAAATCTTCTCCCTCTTCACTTCTCATCTCATCTTTTCCCAGGTTTCTCAACTCAGATACTCCTCTTGGATGCATTCCATAAACAATATGGAATGGACTCTGTCTTATAATCCTATTAGGTGAGTCTTTATATGCATATTCAACTTGTGCGAACACTTGATTCCATTGTCTTGGATTTTCTACATTAAGACTCCTTAAAAGATTGCCCAAACTCCTGTTCACAACATCAATTTGGTCATTAGTCTGTGGATGATAGGCAAAGTTGAAACTCATTTTAGCTCCCAACTTCTTCCATAATGTCCTCCAGAAATGTCCAACAAACATGGAATCTCTGTCTGAGACAATACTCTTAGGCAACCCATGCAATCTTACTATCTCCTTGAAAAAAAAATAGCAATGTGAGTAGCATCACTAGTTTTATAACATGGAATAAAATGTGCCATTTTTGAAAATCTGTCCACTACAACAAAAATTAAATCATTACCCTTTTGATTCTTTAGTAAGTCCAAAACAAAATCCATACTTACCATATCCCAAGGCCTATTTGGAACTGGTAATGGAACATACAAACCTATGTTTTGGCTTCTTCCCTTTTCATATTGATAGATTTTACAAGTTGTCACATACTTTTCCACATCAGATCTCATTTTTGGCCAGAAATAAAATTTGTTCAGCTGTTCATAAGTATTCTCTATACCAAAATGTCCTGCAAGTCCTCCACTATGTTTTCCTTTGATTAAATTCTCCCTCATAGAACAGTTTGGTATGCATAACTGATTTCTCTTAAACAACAATCCATCTTGTAAGAAATAATCCAACCATTTACTCCTATCCATAAAAACAAGATTTTTACAAGCTTCAAATGCCTCTTTAAAATCTGGATCTATTTCATAAAATTCTTTAAGAAAATCAAAATCTAACACTTGAATTTGACTCTCTTTAAGTAATACATTTCTCCTACTTAAGGCATCTTCAACTTTATTTGGTTGACCATTTATCTGTTTCAAGACAAAATGGAAACCTTGAAGATACTCTACCCATTTAGCAAATTTCTGGCTAAGTTTTGACTACTGCATAATATACTGTAGTGCATGGTTACATTAATAAAGTATGAATTCCTTTTCCATTAGATAATGCCTCCACTTATTCAATGACTGCACAAGTCCATAAAACTCTTTATCATAGGAAGAATACTTCTTCTTTGAATCATTTAGCTTTTCACTAAAATAAGCTATAGGTCTATCTTATTGACTTGAAACACCTTCAATAGCTTCTCTACTGGCATCACACTTCACTTGGAAAGGCTTACTAAAATAAGGTAGAACCAAAATAGGCTTTTTAGTGATTTTCTTCTTCAACAGCTGAAAATTCTTTTATGCTTTAGAAGTCCATCTAAATGGCTATATCCTTCTTTATGGTCTCAATAATAGGTGCATTGATATTACTAAAATTATTTATGAATTTTCTATAAAAAATAGCAAGACCATAAAAAATTATTACCTCAAAAACACTTTTAGGTGAAGGCCACTCCATGATTGCCTTGATCTTCTCTAGATCCATCTTCAGCCCTTTAGCAGAAATAGCAAAACCCAAGTACACTAGCTCTTCTTTCATGAATGAACACTTCTTGAAACTCAGCAATAATTTCTCTTGCTATAGCCTTTGAAAGACATAATTAAGATGTCTCATGTGCTCCTCCTTAGACCTACTATAAACTAATATATTGTCCAGATATACTATCAAAAATTTACCAATAAACTCTTTATGAACTTCATTAACGAGTCTCATAAACGTACTTGGTGCATTTGACAACCCAAAAGGCATCACTCTCCACTCATACAATCCCTCAGTTTTCTTAAAGGCAGTTTTCCACTTATCCCCTTCTCTTATCCTTATTTGATGATACCCACTTTTAAGATCTAGTTTTGAAAAATACTTTGGTCCACTCAAGAAATCCATTAAATCTTCAATCCAGGTAAAGGGAATTTGTACCTGATTGTGATTTTATTGATGGCTCTTGAATCTGTACACATTCTCTAGCCTCCATCTTTCTTTGGACTCAACACTGTTGGTACTACACAATGAGTCAAACTTTCTTTGATTAGCCCTTTGTCAAGAAATTCCTGAACCTGCTTCCTAACCTCTTCATTTTCTATAGGAGTCATACTATAAGCTTCTTTGTTAGGTAGACTTGCCCCAAGAATCAAATCTCTATGATGGCTGATTCTTCTAATGGGTGGTAACTCATTAGGTAAATCATCAACAATGATATCACAATAGTTGTCCAACATTTCTTGAATTTTAATGGGTAAATCATAAAATTTATTAGAAGTCATTATTACCTTGGGATTGCAAACTACAACAAAATATACCTCATTCTCTTCAATTTTCTGCAAGTATTCCTTTCCTCCCAGTAACAGAGTGTTTGGATCAGTCTTCTTTCCTGATGCATCTTCTTCTTTAATAGGCAGCAACATATGATTGATATTATCTTTACGAAACTTGTAGGTGTTTCTTTTCCATCATGCATAGCTCCTCTATCATATTGCCAATGTCTTCCAAGCAATATGTGACACACATCCATTGACATCACATCACATACAATTTTGTCCTTATATTTGCCCAACTGCAACTCCACTTCACACTGTTCATTCACTAACAGTTGATGTCCCTTTTGTAACCATGACACCTTATAAGGTGTTGGATGTTTCATTGTATTTAGCTTCAATTTCTCCATCATTTCTATAGAGACCAAATTATCAATGTTGCCACTGTCAATGATCATCTCACAACATTTCCCTTAAAACTTACACACTGTTCTGAACAAGGTCTTTCTTTGTGATGGTTCAGATATATCCTTTGCTCGCTTGAGAAAAACTTTATTTATTACCAAAGATTCTCCTCTCTCTGGTATATTTTATTCTTCTGCTACTGCTATCGCTGTTGTTGTTGCTTCTCCATCAACTTGAGCAACAACTGCATTCCTCTGTCTTGTCCCTACATTCTCTAGGCACCCAAAAGCTTTGTGTCCTAGTTTGTTACATCTGTAACATCTTACTTCTTTTCCTCTTCCTCTGCCTCCTATTCCTCTAGAAAAAATCCCTCTACCACTTGCATCACCATGCTGGGTTGAGCTGATGCTAGCTCCACATTTATGTGTTGTAGATCTTCCTCTACCACCTTGACTTCCCCTTCATTAGAAAGTACCCTCTGGCAGGCTGCTTCCTCACAAGTTTTTCTTTAGCTTTCAGTACCATCTAATAAGCTTCATCTACTATTTTGGGAGACAATATACTTATCTCATCTTGAATGTCCATCCTAAGACCATTCACATATCTAGCCACCTTCTCATCTGTATCTCAAGTTTCTCCAGCTCTTATGCTTACCTTATAGAATTCCTCTGTGTGTTCTTTCACTATCATAGACCTCTATCTCAGATTCTGCATCTGTCCGAACAAGGTTTGTTGATAATTACTTGGTAGAATCTTACCTCTTAGCTTTGCTACCATCCTGCTCCAATTTTTGATATGTTTCTTTCTAAGTCTCTTTATTTCTGCCTGCACTCCATCCCACCAAAGAACTTCATGGCCTTTTAGCTTGGTGAAAACAACCTTTACTTTCTTCTCATATTATGTTTCTTCGTAGTCAAAGAATTTCTCCATGCCATTAATCCAGTCTACAATTCTTCTAGATTCAGTCCTCCTTCATATATTGAACCTCAGTCTTTGGCCTAGCTATGGATATCAACACTTTTAGAAGAATATCATCTTAGGAGTAATTGCTACAGCTTCCTCCTCTTCTTCAGATTTAACATCAGGCTCACTAACATCCCCATCATCTATATTTCTCCCTATTGTTAATTCCTTTGACATTGCTTGCATCTGTTGCACAGCTTCCATCACTTCAACATTTGTAACTGGCTTTCCTCTTCTACCACATCCCTTTCCTCTTCCAACTCTGAAAGCCATATTAACTTTCCTTCTTCTGCTTCTGAGATCCAATTCAATGTCAAAAGGTTGCTCTGATACCACTAATGGTGGCCTGGGTGTAGGCGATATAGACAATCATGCAAATCTTGTTACAATTTCTTCTAAATCTGATGGAATTCCTTCTTCTTGCTCCACTAGAGTGTCTGTCATCTATTCCTAGACTGACTGTTCATAAATTCCCCTTTTTGGACATTATCACCCCTCCTTTCCCTTTAATCGCCCCAACCCTGGTTATCGAGCACAATTTATATCATGGAGACTCTTTTCCTCTATCAGAACTATAATTCCATAGGAATTACAAAATGCACTATCGGTAGGGCTTTTGAATGGAAATAATGAAAATAAGCATAAATTACACTATCGCACTGTAAACTAAAGGAAATGCGTTAATACGCAAAATACACGGTTGGCAGGGCTTTATTCCAAAGAAATGGAATAACACTATTGGTGGGTTATTTCATGAGAACTGAAACAACACTATTGACCCTTCCAATGCTCCTTCCCCAATGCGATAACACTATAGTGTTATTGGTAATCGCAATCAACAATTCCAATACGCCCTTGCTAAACGCTTCCCATTAAGACTTGCGATGTGATAAGCCTCGTGGACTCGATAGGTTAACAAACCTTCCTTTATAGTATTTCGGATCCGAACGTCGCACTTCAGACTTAAATGGTTCCTAAATTTAGTTCCTCTCCACTGTGGTTCTACGATGTGATAATGCTTTCGAACTTGATATGGGTATAGGCCAGGTATAATAAGATTTCAAGTCCAGAACTCCATTCCGACTAATGTTTTTCGTGATTTTCCAATGTAAACTAGAGTTTCCGCCTGCAGAACTCAACAATCAATATAAGGGAAATGTGGCATGCCGATATAAAGGAAAACCATTCCAATAGGCTTAAATCTAAGTGTTAGTTGGAAAACAAGGCCAAATAACGATTATAAAGACTCAAAAGAAAATCAAAGCTGAATACATGCATAATACCAAACTTACAAGCAAACAGGCATTCAGATGCATAAGAAGGGTTTCAGAGAGCAAAAGTTCTCCATGATCGACAAATACACAGAGATATTTGCTCCTTTATTCAGCAATGTAGAATAAACACTTTCAGTCAAAATGCCATTACAATAACATCCAAATTACATATATGCTAGTTCGTATTAACAACCAGATCCTAAAACAGAGGCTTAATTTAATACAACTATTAGTTTTGCGAGACATCCTCCTCGAGAAACTCCAATATTCTTAACTAATCCTATCTGTTCAACGCGGTATTCTTGTCGAGAACCTCCACTAGAGATTAACTATTAACATTTATTACAACATGATTTATTCCTAGATTCTATCTCTATGCTAAACTAGAAAAACATGGAAATTGATGGCTAAAGGATCCCACTCCTTTGCTTGTGGATTTTTTTGTATTTTTGGAATAAATTTGAAGAATTTCCCTCCAAGTCTCATGCTCCTACATCAGACTCCCAAGGACAAAATTCTTCATGGGCTCTTCTACAAAACTGCCCAGCTTTTGTAGCATGTTTTCTGTTACCCAAGAAGCTACAGTAGTTGGTTGATCCTTCCATTTTACCAAATACTAAAAGTACTCCTATCCTCTACTTTTCTTGAACACCTTCTTGTCCAAAATCCTTTCTGGTTGTAACTCTTTTTCTATAGGTAACTATTTTACTCAGTTAATCTCTTGTGTCTCTTGATCTTATGATGTATCATCTGCAGTTTCTCCTTCATACTTGTACAGGTCTGCAACATTGAAAATTGGAGATATTCCAACATTAGGGGGTAATTCAATTTCATATGCACTTGCAACAAACTTCCTTAATACTCTACATGGTCCAATTTTCTTGAACTTCAATTTGTTATACTCCCTCCTTGGAAATCTTTCCTTTATGAGGTGTGCTAATACCAAATCTCCAACTTCAAAGTTTACCTCTCTTCTTCTCATGCCTGCCTTTATGTTGTACTTGATGTTTCTATCTTGTAGCTATTGTTTCACTTGTTCATGTATTGCTTGCATTTCTGAAGCAAAATCTTCTCTCTCTTCACTTCTCATCTCATCTTTTCCTAGGTTTCTCAACTCAGATACTCTGCTTGGATGCATTCCATAAACAATATGGAATGGACTCTGTCCTATACTCCTATTAGGTGAGTCATTATATGCACATTCAACTTGTGCCAACACTTGATCCATTGTCTTGGATTTTCTGTAGTAAGACTCCTTAAAAGATTTCCCAAACTCCTATTCACAACTTTAGTCTGTCCATCAGTTTGTGGATGATAGGCAGAACTGAAACTCAGTTTAGTTCCTAACTTCTTCCATAATGTCCTCCAGAAATGTCCAATGAACTTGGAATCTTTGTCTGAGACAATACTCTTAGGCAACCCATTCAATCTTACTATCTCCTTGAAAAACAAATTAGCAATGTGAATAGCATCACTAGTTTTATAATATGGAATAAAATGTGCCATTTTTGAAAATCTATCCACTAAAACAAAAATTGAATCATTACCCTTTTGAGTCTTTGGTAAGCCCAAAACAAAATCCATACCTACCATATCCCAAGGACTATCTGGAACTGGTAATGGAACATACAAACCTATGTTTTGGCTTCTTCCCTTTGCATATTGACAGATTCTACAAGTTCTCACATACTTTTCCATAGCAGATCTCATTTTTGGCTAGAAATAGAATCTATTCAACTGTTCATAAGTCTTCTCTCTACCAAAATGTCTGGCAAGTCCTCCACTATGTTTTCCTTTGATTAAATTATCCCTCATAGAACAGTTTTGTATGCACAACTAATTTCTCTTAAACAACAATCCATCTTGTAAGAAATAATCCAACCATTTACTCCAATCAATTAAAACAGGATTATTACAAGCTTCAAATGCCTCTTCAAAATTTGGATATGTTTCATATAATTCTTTAAGAAAATCAAAGCCTAACACTTGAATTTGACTCTCTTGAAGTAATACTGTTATCACCAAAATAGGACCTTAATAGGTTGCTGATTAGACTATCTCAGTGTAACTATTTCAAACCAATCTTTTAGCTAAGGCTTAGCCTCCTCAGCTTGAGAGGGCTCTCTCAAAGGGCTAATGATATTGATTAAAGATATGGATAGATGGCTAACTTTATGGTTTGTGATTTTATATTTTTATAGGTTGAAAGATGGAGACTTGCTATCATTGGGCTATGGAGTCAGTGACAAAGATAAGGATAACAAATAGCTCTTCATAAAACTAAGGCTTGTATATACTTCAATGAAAGAGTGACACATTTAGGAAAGTCTCAATAAATTGAAGTTCATGGGAGTTTGAGCATGTGGGCATGGATTCTGAGTAATGATATATCAAGGTATTCAAAAGGACATAATTTAAATTGATTGATTAGAGTTTAGTACCTAAAGGAAGTCAGAGCATGAGTAACCATGAATTCTAAGTAATAAGTATTAAAACATTGAAGAAAAACATCCAAAGATATTACCCAATAACTCAATTCACCATAGTTTAGCACTTAAAGGAAGTCAGAGCATGTTCCTCCATGAATTCTGAGTAATAAGCATTAAGAATTTGGAAGTAACACATATCAAAGATAAAAGATAAAGCTCACTGAAGTACACTAAGAATCTCAGCTTCAGAAAAGTCCAACTGCTTCTGTATATATCAGTCCCTACACAACATTTACAGAAGTAGTCCTTTTCTTTAACATTGTCCAACCTCTGTTGCATTACATTTTCTCCCATATATAGAGTTCATTACATGACTTAGATTCCTTCCTCCAGCATGAGGGGAATTCGAATTCTTCCTAATTTGACACCTATTGAAACTCAAAACCAATTATTTAATATAATTGATTGTTAACTAGCAGCTCTAGAGACCTGAAACAATTAGGAGTGTAACTCATTATGTTGGTAGTGGCACTGATTACAAAACACACTCATTCCCTAACAAGTGGCCTTCTTCAGTTTGGCTTTGGTGGTGGCTTTAAACTCCTTGCTAATCTTTGATGCCTTATCCTTTGACTGTCCCTGGATATTAGGAAGTTGCTCCTGTTTTTCTGCTTTGGTCTCCAAAAAGGATCTTTGAAGTTTGATATCCCTATTGTTCTTCTTAATTACATAAAATTCATTGGATTAGCTTGTTTTCTATGAATTGTAGACCTTACTCCTATACACGTGTTAAGACAAAAGCTCCTTTAATGCTCCCTGAAGCATCATGAACAATTCTAGCTACGAAATAATGACCATTATCATAACATAAAGTTTGGAGTTCATAAATGTCTTTCCTTTCCTTGTTTTTCCCTTGCTTGATGTTCAAACCCTGTAAGTAATCCTTTTCAGAAGCCCATCTTCAAAAAGAGTTCCTTTTTTTTCTCAAAATTGGCCCACAAAATCATGATGCTATGAAACTGCTGTGTGATTTAAAAAAAAACAGTTTTATGCCAAAATTTGACTTCCTTGAGATTTCTTTCTTTTGAAATGGCTTTTCCATATACCATGGGGTTGTTCAAAACTTAATAAACTGATACCATTCTTCAAAGTCAACTTGAAAAAGGTGATCCACATCAAAATTTTAGGATTAGCCTTACTTTCCATGTGGTTCTTCTTAGCTGAGGATGTCCTTCAGGCTGGTTTAGTTGTATCTTCAGATCTTCAATTTGTCTTTTCATCATTTGGATTCTAGTTCTCAATTTTACATTGACCCTTCTGATATATATTGCCTCTTTTATGGCAGGGACTATCTAAGTGAAATATTGAGCATGATAGCTAACCATTTTGGGTATTGAAACTGTTTTATCTTCCCACAGAGCCTCCATTTTGATAAAATTAGCTTCCTTCAATGCATGTTTCATTGAGATTTTTCTAAGTCTCTGTCATCTTTGTGCAGTTGTGATGATTTTTTTGATGGAACCACAGGTCCTTCATGTAATTCTGCTACCTCCCATGTCTCACTTGCTTCTTGCTGTGCCTCTTGTATCCTTCTTGAATGCCTTGTCACATGACACCTTTGAATCAATGTGGGATTAATGATAGGTAAAACAAGATTGTTGACCTTATTTTCTAATGGGAACAAGATTCCACTCTATGTTTTGGACTCCTTAAACAAAACAATAAAAATAACTTTGACCAAGTCTAATTATAATACTTTGGAACCAAACTAGTTGTCCAATTTTTTTTTTAAATTTTCAGTGATAACAAATACATTTCTCCTACTTAAGGCATATACAACTTTATTTGATTGGCAATTTATATGTTTCAAGACAAAATGGAAACCTTGAATATACTCTACCCATTTGGCATATTTCTAGCTAAGTTTTGGTTGCTACATAATATACTGTAGTGCATGGTTATCTGAATAATGTATGAATTCCTTTGACATTAGGTAATGCCTCTACTTCTTCAATGATTGCACAACTACATAGAACTCTTTATCATAGGAAGAATACTTGTTCTTTTAATCATTCAATTTTTTACTAAAATAAGCTATAGGTCTGTCTTCCTAACTTAAAACACCTCCAATAGCTTCTCCACTGGCATCCCACTTCACTTGGAAAGGCTTATTAAAATCAAGTAGAACCAAAATAGGCTTTTCAATGATTTTCTTCTTCAACAACTTAAAATTCTTTTCTGCTTCAGCGATCCATCTAAATGGTTGTTTATCCTTCTTTATGGTCTCAATAATAGGTGCATTTATATTACTAAAATTATTTATGAATTTTCTATAAAAACTAGCAAGACCATGAAAACTTCTTACCTCAAAAACACTTTTAGGTGAAGGCCACTCCATGATCGCCTTGATCTTCTCTGAATCCATCTTCAGCCCTTCAACAGAAATAACAAAACCCATGTACACTAGCTCTTCTCTCATGAATGAACACTTCTTGAAATTCAACAATAATTCCTCTTGCTATAGCCTTTGTAAGACATAATTTAGATGTCTCATGTGCTCCTCCTTAGATCTGCTGTAAACTAATATATTGCCCGGATATACTATCACACATTTACCAGTAAACTCTTTATGAACTTCATTCATGAGTCTCATAAATGTACTTGGTGCATTTGACAACCCAAAAGGCATTACTCTCCACTCATACAATCCCTAATTTGTCTTAAAGGTAGTTTTCCACTCATCCCCTTCTCTTATCCTTATCTGACGATACCCACTTTTAAGATCTAGTTTTGAAAAATACTTTGGTCCACTCAAGAAATCCATTAAATCTTCAATCCTAGGTAAAGGAAATCTGTACCTGATTGTGATTTTATTGCTAGCTCTTGAATCTGTACACATTCTCCAGCCTCCATATTTCTTTGGACTCAACACTATTGGTACTGCACAAGGACTCAAGATTTCTCTGATCAGTCCTTTGTCAAGTAGTTCCTAAACATGCTTCCTAACCTCTTCATTTTTTGTAGGATTCATACTGTAAGCTACTTTGTTAGGTAGAATTGCCCCAGGAATCAAATCTATATGATGGCTGATTCTTCTAATGGGTGGTAACTCATTAGGTAAATCATCAACAATGATATCACAATAGTTGGCCAACATTTCTTGAATTTCAATAAGTAAATCAGAAACTTTAGTAGAAGTCATTATTACCTTGGGCTTGCAAATTACAACAAAATTTACCTCATTCTCTTCAATCTGCTGCAAGTATTCCTTTCCTCCCAGTATTAGAGTTTTTGGATCATTCTTCTTTCCTGATGCATCTTCTTCTTCCATAGGTGTTATACGTGAATAGTGTCCACATGGATGTTGCTATTCCCACTAAGATGGGTGGCTATCTTAGAAACAATCAATCAAAGTCTATTATTGATTTCTTTTATGAAAATAGATGAGAGGAGAACCAAGAAGGCAACCCTGAGTCTTGCGCTCGATTTCCTCTCCTTCTTGATAGAGTTTTGCCGCTTGCTCTTTGTTTGCTCAGCTTCAAAAGGACCTGTAGAATCATAGCAACATACTACTATGCAAGAAACTAGGATCTAAGTTCATAAATAATGCAGGATCAAATGTGCATTAACCATATACAAGCAGATATAAACAAATACACAAGAATATGGAAGGAAACAAGAATATATTTATTTAGATAAGAAGTAGCAAGAGGATTACAACCATGAACAGCTCTGACCTAGCATCATCCTCCAGCTAAGAAGCCCTTCTTCACCTCAAGCAAAGCAAAATCACCCAACACTGTGAATGTACACCAAAATACCAACAACACTTCTCTATAAGTTACACAATTCCAGCCTCTGAATCTCTGTGAAGAGGGATCCATATATAGATGATTACAGAGAGGTGAGTCATCTTTTGGGATCTTGATTAGTGTCCTCTCTCTGATGGTTCCTGCTTCCACTTGGAGACTGATGATCTCTTACTCATCCTTGGTCGAAAAAGGAGTGGCAAGTGTCAGAGGGGAAGCTTCTGGAAGATTCCATGATCTTCCACCTCGCATTTTTGTCCCTGCCATTTATCCATTCCCGACCATCGCACCCTACAGAGGAGAAAAAAAGTATGCATCGCACCCTGTACATTGGGAAGGTGATATGCATCGCACCCTCTACATTGAGATTTCAATATGGTCCAGTTTTGACCATTTATGAGCAGTTTTCAGTGGAGAACTTCTTGGAGATGATGTAATCAATTGACTTTGTTCCTTTAGGCAGTGAAGCAACACTTTTAGGGACTTAAGAGCCCTCAGTTTATGGACATTTTTGATTTGGGTTGAAGTGCCCAAAAATGTCTATAAGAGTTGCCCCCTAATGCATGAGATCGTTAATCTTTTATGATGTCGGGTGAAATGCTTTATATGAGGATCTGAAGTTTTTCTGAGATGGGAGGCGACCTGTAATAAGATACAATACAATACATTATTTGACAACATTTTTTCATGATCTAGCTGAGGCGGGCATTCCC